>JACEEZ010025266.1:97389-117389 GCA_016584305.1 Chionoecetes opilio | reverse complement strand
TCATTTCAATAGACACAATAGTGACAGATCACTTCAGAAATGGATGGGTTGTCGTATTTGCTAAATGTTAAAAGTCTGACAAAATTTGTTTCGACTCCACTACTCGTCTGCTCTAAACAACGTCGCTCGTAGGCTTGAACAAAGAAATAACACTTTCCCCGGGATATTCGAATAAACATTAAATTCTTTCTATATCACCGTTAAAGACTGTATTATAGGCAGCCATTTTCATATGTATAATTGTTTTCATTAGTTAATTAGTCATTCGGGCTATATCCTTCACAGGAAGCCGTTCATAGATCCGAACGTTCCCCTTTTTCCAGCTACTCATTCCACTCACCTAGTTCCACGGAGGCATCTCTCGCTCCTGTCCACTCCAGGTAAGACCTCGTACCTGCTCTTATCCCCCCCCTTCCTTGTTAATATTATATCTATCATATCTCTATACATGTAGGTTTGGTTATTTTTTCATTAACTCATAGGAGGCATGGCCTGTCCTTATAAGTGTTATTAACGGAGTCTCTCGCTCCTTCCACTTCAGAACCAGGCCACAGTGGTACAGTGAATCCCACACCAACTCATTCCTCTCACATTTTCTCTCCTATATAGATATTCCATGTATACCTATGTGCTCAGTTTATACGGACATAGGTGGTAGTTCTAGAATGTAAGTCATGAGGGAGGTTATTCTCTGGCTACTGCCCGTTCCAGATTAGAGTTTATACTGTGTCTAAGAGCCTCAAACATGAGAATGTGTTTCATGGTGAATAAATGGATGATGTTTCAAATATGTTCTTGTGTTTTTATTGCCAAAAACCCCCCCAGTGTTATTCCGTGTGTTAGGACATACTTCCCCACACTTCCACAGAGTTTTTCAGCCTCAAACTCGGTTGAAATTCTAAGTATCAAACCCGAACTACTAATATCATATATATCATTCAAACGGTGCTCAGGATAAACCATAGAACTACCTTGCTGACTGGTGGCAGATTTCCCCTTACTCCTTACTTCCTACCCTTCCCCTTAACCTTACTCCTACCCTTTTCCCATTAAGTTTCATTCCATTTCAGTACTCTCCGCAGCGAGAAGTGGGTTCGTACTATAATTAAATAGTGAAGTCCATACGACAAATTTCACTTCTTCAATTCAGTTGTATCATGAAAAATCCTAACCAAATTAATATCATTCAATTATAAAGGTGTCCTGCAACTACTCATAAAAAACCTGAGCATCACTGGTGACTAAGCGGTGGATATTATTTTCCTACAAATAACAGCAACAGATCTCACCTGGGAAATAGCAGATAAGTCAAAATTTCCGTAATTTTCATACAGTATCGATATTATAGTAGGTTTCATTAAGCTTCCCCCAATCAACCACACACCCTACACACATGAACATGACCATGTGCGTGAGCTGTAGAAGCGACCGTACACAGCCTCACCCGCCGCCACAGCCACCCCCGCCGCGCCACCTCACCGGGCCCATGGCGCCGCGCCTAGTCGCCACGCTCGTCCGCTACTCCGCCCTTTCACATCCAGCCGCCGTAGCCGCTGTTCCTGGCCGCTACAGCCGCAGCGTCTAGCAGCCAGCCACCCCCGCCCTTCGACACGCCAAACATGTCGAGAAAGGACGTGAAGCGCGTCGGGAGGGAATCCTGGATCTCTCCTCAGCCTACCCACATGAAGTCGTCATGAGTTTACGCTAATAACCCCATCGCTACGAACATGTACATCATCGCACGCTGGTGAGCGACATGTGGACGCCACCTCCAGAAGGCGACACAGCTCGGCAGGGACCCACTCTTATTGTTTCCAAGATCTAGAGATTCCCAGACAAGAAAAGTGTTTTTACCTTCTCGGTTGTCCCATCGCCCTAAGGTATCCGACCAAACAGCGCCATACTACCATCCACCGTCTGGCGAGGACGCCAGCGACATTTGCTGCGTCGATAGCAAGGAGCGCGACGACTCTGCTTCCGCACTCTCAGCTTCAAACCCGACCTACGGATACCTCCTAGAGACTAATAATCGGGATTGTTCCAGTGCAGTGTTAGTTAAGCATTAGTTAAATGTTAGAAAAATTAAGGAAAATTATTTTTGAACATGAACTTTGATATTTATTTTATGAACTTGAAAGGTTATACCTACTCTGTTTTAGGGTAAGTTTGAGCGTCACCCGGTTATACTCCGTGGGGAAGTCAAATCGAAAGTGTAAATGTAAACATTGACGCAGGATTGAAACAACTGAGGTCATTATGTTCTTATATATCCCAGGTAAGGTTGAATTGGGATACCAGTCTCCAGTGAATTCATTAACGGACTCAGTCTGGTTCGGTGAGTCTTTCCAGTTATTTTAATTCAGTTACAGTCACCTCGACCTTGCGGTGTATTCAGGTGAAGATTAAGCGCGACAGTGTTAAATGTAAATTACTGAGTCAAGGTAGTGTATGTCGGACTACAGAACAATTTGGTCTAGGAGATTTCTCATTCTAGAATTCGGAGTGTCTGGTTTTCACGGCTCAGCCTGGTTTCGGTGAGCGGATATTTTAAGTTCGAGATAGCAGTACTTGCTTCTCACTTACAGCCATACAGTCCCCAGCTTGAGGTGGACGATATTCAGACTTTGTTGGCGCTGTCAATAACTGATGGTGCCTGTGTGCACCCTGGGACTTCCTAGCAACGAGAATTAGGTATTGAGTCAGGTTTTCGACGACCACGGTCTGCCCAGGTCGGAGGTTTGATTTGGAGTACTTCCTTCTCCATTGGATATTCGTGTATCTAAACACATTCAGATACCGTTTTCAAGAATAAGATCTCTATTAAATCACTCTAAAATCGTACCATACACACACCTCCTCAGTGACACAGCTTTAGAGAGAAACGGAAGATCCTGTGAGTATTTAATTTGATATTGAGAATTTAATTTCCCGGAGAATAGACGTGTGTAATGCCGAATTCGGGAGAGCAGGATTGAAATTCCTATCATAACAATTTCCCGGTTTATGTATTTATGAGTAACAGGGTATTCCTATCATATTAAGGTCAATTCAATCTTTTCGTTGTCTTCGTGAATGTGGGATCTATCTTGTCTTCCTATCTCCCACTTCTATCTTCCTCCCTTCCCTCACTGCCCTCCCCCCCGACACTCCGGGTACGAGTCCAAATTCGTGGACACTTCTTTTTCGCGATCATCGTAACTGTTAGATTCAAAACTTTTCATCCTCACCCCTTACCCTCTTGACGATCAGGAACCTCTTAGATTCTTATGTCATTCAAAATAGACACAATGTGACAGATCACGTTCTAAATGGATGGGTTAGTCGAGTATTTTGCTAATTACAAGTCGACCAATTTTGTTTTTCGACTCCACACCTCGTCTCCTCTAAAAACGCGCTCGTAAAGGCTTGAACGAAAGGAACTACCTTTCCCCTGTATTAACTAAACCTTCAATTCGTCTATATCAAAGTACAAATGTATTATAGGCAGCCATTTCATATTATACTTGTTTCATTAGGTAATTCGTCATTCGAGGTCTCATAAATCCCTTCATGGGAAGCGTTCATAGGATCCGAAATTCCCCTTTTTCCCCGCTACTCCATTCCAACCTCACCCTAGTTACCACGAGAGGCCAGTCTCTCGCTCCTTCAACTCCCAGGTAAGACCTCGTACCTCGCTCTATCCCCCCCCCTTCCCTTTGTTATTTATATCTTCTATATATCTATACTAGGTAGAGTTGGTTAGTTTTTTCATTACGCATGGAGGCCTGGCCTGTCCTTTTAAGTGTTAATTACGAGTCTCTCGCTCCTTCCAACTTCAAACCAGGCCACATTGTACAGTGAAATCCCACACCCAACTCATCCTCTCACATTTTCTCTCCTATATAGATATTCCATGTATACCTATAGTGCTCCGTTGATACGCATAGGTGTAGTTCTAAGGATGTATTCAGTGAGGGAGGTTATGCCTCTTGCGTCTTGCCGTTCCAGATTAGAGTTTAATACATGTGTCTAAGATCTCAAACAGAGAAATGGGTTCATGGGGAATAAATAGGATGGATGTTTCAATATAGTTTCTTGTTTTATTGCAAAAACCCAGGTGATTATTCCGTGTGTTAGGACACACTTCCCCAGAAAAAAAAAAAAAAAAAAGAAAAAAAAAAAAAAAAAAAAAAAAAACAAAAAACACTTCCAAAGAGTTTTCAGCCTCACTCGGTGGAAATTCCTAAGTATCAAGCCCCCCCCCCCACGACTACTTAAATAAATCATATATTCTATTCAAACTTGCTCGGAAGTAACCTAGAACTACTTGCCTGAGCTGGTGGCAGCATTTCCCCTTACTCCTTAACTCTACTCCCTTCCCCTTAACCTTAACTCCTACACTTTCCTTAAGTTCATTCCCATTTCAGTACTCTCCGCAGCGAGAAGTGTTCGTACTATAATGTAAATAGTGAAGTCATAAGCAAATTTCAATTCTCAATTCAGTTGTAATCACTGAAAACAAAAAGCTCCTAACCAATTAATATCCATTCAATATAAAGGTTGTCCTGCAACTACTCATAAAAACCTTGCATCAACACTGGTGACTAAGCGTGGTATATTATTTCCCTCCACATAACAGCCAACAGAATCTCACTGGTAAAATGCAGATAAAAGTCAAAATTTCGGTAAATTTTCCATACGTAAGTCGATCTTATATAGGTTCATTATAGCTTCCCCCCAATACCAAACACCCTACACACATGAACCATGACCAGGTGGCAGTGGAGCTGTAAGAAAGCGAGCCGACACGGCCGTCCACCGCCGCCACAGCCAGCCCGCCGCCGCAGCCACCTCAGCCGGCCACATGGCGCGGCGCCTAGTCGCCACGCTTCGTGCTCAGCTACGCCGCCCGTTCACAGCACAGCCGCCGTGCCGCTGTTCCTGGCCGTACAGCCGCCGCGTCTACCGCCACGCACCCACACGCCTCGACAACCGACCACATGTCGAAGAAACGGGACGTGAAGGCCGCGTCGGGAGGGAAGTCCTGATCTCTCTCCAGCCTCCACTGACGTCCTTCATGAGTTACCTAATAACCCCATCGCTAAGAACATTACATCATCGCCGCTGTGAGCGACATCGTGGACGCCCCCATCCAAGAATGGGCGACACAGGCTCAGGCATGGACACACTCTAATTTCCAGATCCTGAGGAGTTCCCAGACAAGGAATGGTTACCTTCTCGGTTGTCCCTCGCCTAAGGTAATCCGAGCCATACAGCGCACATACTATCCATCCCCGTCTGGCCGAGTACGCCGCGACATTTTGCGCTCGATAGCAAGGAGCTCCGACGACATCTGCTTTCCGCACTCTCAAGTTCAAAACACCCCGACCTTACGGAGACCTCCTAGAAGACTAATCGCGGAGTGTGCAGTTGCAGTGTTTAGTTAAGCATTAGTTAAATTTAGAAATTAAGAAAAATTATTTGAACATGAACATTGTAATTTTTTTATGAACTTGAAAGGTTAATAACCTACTCTGTTTAGGGTAGTTGTACGTCACCCGTTATTAATCGTGGGGAAGTCCAGCGAAAAGTGTAATGTAAACCATTGACCAGGATTGAAAACAAACGGAGGGTCAGTATGTTCTTAATTATATCCAGGTAATAGGTTGATTGGATACCAGTCCCTCATTGAATTTTCATTAACGGACTCAGTCGGGTTCGGTGAGTCTTCAGGTATGTTTAATCAAGTTACAGTCAACCCGAGCTTGCGGTGTTTTCAGGTGAAGATTAAGCGAACATTGTTAAATGTAATTTCTGGCTCAAGGGTAGTGTATGTCGGACCTAGATGAACATTTTGTCTAGGAGATTTTCTCATTTCTAGAATTTCGGAGTGTCTGTTTTCACGGGCTCAGCCTGGTGCGGTTGAGAGGATATTTTAGCAATTCTGTGAGATTTAGCATACTTTGTGTCTCGGGGTCTCACTTACAGTGCAACCACTTATGTCGTGAGCGATCTTTCAGTGACTTTGAGATTTATAGTGCGCTGTCAATAACCTGGGCAGGTTAGCCGTGTGTGTCCCCCTGGGTACCATTTCCTACAGCAACGAGAATTGGTATTGGTCAGGTTTCGACGACCACGTTACTGCCCAGGTCGGGGTTTGAGTTTGGATACTTATCCATTCTCAATTGGATAGTTCGGTAATCTAACCACATTATATAGCCCGTTTCTAAAGAACTCATGTGAAGAATCATCTTATTTAACATTCGACCTCTAAATTCGTCCCATCACACACCTCCTCTTGACACGCTTTAGAGAGAAACGTAGATCCTGATAGGTTATTTGATATTGAAAGAATTTATTTTCCCGCGAATCGACGTAGTGTACTGCCCGTAAATTCGGGAAGAGACAGGAGGGAAATTCCTATCATACAATTCCCGGTTATGTATTTATGAAGGAACAGGGTATTCCTATCATATTAGGTCAATGTAATCTTTTCGTTTCCTCGTGAAATTATATCTTCCTTCCTTCCTATCTACCCACTTCTTCTTTCCTCCCTTCCACTCACTCCCTCCCCCCCAGACACTCCGGGTACGATTCCAAATTCGTGGGCAATTATTTCGCGATCAGCGATACATGTAGATATCAAAACTTTTCTCCTCCCCTTAACCCTCTTGACCGATCAAGGAACCTTCCCCCTTAGATTCTTAATATCATTCAAAATAGACCCATGTGACAGATCACTTTCCTAAAGGTGGGTTTAGTCGGTTGTTTGCTAAATTAAAAGTCGAACCAAAATTTATGTTTCGACTCCACTAATCTCTCTCTCTAAAAAACGCGTCTCGGAGGCTTGAACGAAAGGAATAACACTTTCCCCGGATATTAGAATACACATTATTCTTCTATAGCAAAGTTAAGACTGTATTATAGGCAGCCAGTTTCATTTATACATTGGTTTTCAGTATGTTAATTATCATTCGAGGTCTAATAATCCCTTCAGGGGAAGCCGTCATACAGGATCCGACATTCCCCTTTTTACACCACAAGCTACTCATTCCCAACGCTCACCTTATTACCACAGAGGCCATCTCTACGCTCCTGCCACTCCAGGTCAACCTTCGGTACCTCGCTTCTTATTTCCCCCCCCCCCCCTTCCTTGTTATATTTATATCTATCTATGCATTCTTATATATAGGTAGAGCTGTTAGCTTTTTCATTTACCGCCATAGGATCCTGGCTGTTCCCTATAATTGTTATTAACTGTGGAGGTCCTCTCGCTCCTTCCACTCCCACAAAACCCGGCCACAATGGTACAGTGAATCCCTATCTCGCCCAACTCATTCCTCTCACATTTTTCTCTCCTATATTGATATTCCATGTATACCTATAGTGCTCAGTTGATACGACATAGGTGGTAGGCCTCTAAGAATGTAGTTCAGTGGATGGGAGGTTTCTGATTCCGCTGGGAGAGCTTGCCCGTTTCAGATTAGAGTTTTATACATGTTCTAAGATCTTCACAGAGAAATGGTGTTTCATGATGAATAGTAGGATGATGTTTCGAATATAGTTCTTGTGTTTATGCAAAAAAACCCCAGGTGATTATTCCGTGTGTTAGGACATACTGTCCCCCACACTTCCAAAGAGTTTGCAGCCTCACTCGTGAAATTCTAAGTATCCCCAACGACTACTAATAATCATATATATCTATTAAAACGATGCTCAGGAAAGTCAACCATAGAACTACTTGCCTGATAGCTGGTGGCAGCATTGCCCCTTACTCCCTTAAATCCTACCCCTTCCCTTAACCTAACTCCTACCCCTTTCCCTTAGTTCATTTCCTTTCAGTGTACTCTCCGCACGAGAAGGTTCGTACTATAAATTTAAATAGTGGAGTCATAAGACAAATTTCAATTCTCAATTCAGTTGTAATCAATGAAAAATCCTAACAAAATTAATATCATTCAATATAAAGGTGTCTGCAACTACTCATAAAAACCCTGGCATCACAGTGAGAGTAATCAATCAATCATTGGGGGCATACGCCGGGGGGCGCGTCACCTCGCCCACCCTACGACGCCACTCCCGGGGGTCACCACGCGCAAGTTCCCATCAGCTCCTTTCCCTACCAACAGCTCTCGACCACGAACATCAACTTGCCCATCCAGAGCCTGTGGCGCCCCCCTTGGCCTCCTCCACGCGGTTGTTCCTCTTACAGATACAACCCGATGGGAAGGATCTGTTTTCAGGGGTACGTGCCCACAATGCCCGTATAGCCGAAGTTGGCGCTGACGGACTATGCAGGTAATAGGCCTCGATTCAGTCTCACGGTGCAATCGCTGATTTGATACGTAATCATCCCAGCGATACCCCATGATTCTGCGAAGACACTTATTACCAAAGGCATTGATTCGTCTCTTCAAGTCACTATTTAGTGTCCATGCCTCACAACCATAGAGTAAGACAGGGATCACAAGCGACTTGAAGATCCGGATCTTTGTCCTCCTGCACAGGTACCGACAACGCCAAATACTCCCGCTGAGCGAGTCCATAACACCGTGGGCTATGCCAATCCGCCGTAAGGCTTCTTGACGTGACCCGCCGTCATTATGGACTGCACTACCAAGGTATGTAAAATTTTCCAAGATCTCAATGTCCTCGCCGCACGCATGAACAGACTGTACTGCTTCATCTAGTAAGTCTCCAAACACCTGGACCTTGGTCTTGAGCCAGGAGACCTCAAGTCCCAAAGGCTTTGCCTCCTCGTGCAGCGCCTCGAGAGCCATCACCAGGACTTCCAGCGACTCAGCAAAGATTACTGCATCATCGGCAAAAACAAGATCAGTGATCTTGGTGTTGCCGACGGATGCTCCACAATCACTTTGATCTACAACCTTGTCCAACACCCAGTCCATACAAGCGTTGAAAAGTGATGGGTCAAGGACGCACCCTTGCCTCACTCCTGTATTCACAGGAAAGAAGCTGGATACACCTGCCCCACACTTCACAGCACTCTCAGTCCCAGAATACAGACCAGTTATCAAACCAATAGTCCTTGCAGGAATCCCTCGAAGTCGCAGAAGATCCCAGAGTGACTCACGATACACTGAGTCAAACGCTTTCTTGAGATCAACATAGGCTGCAAGCATCCCCTGTCGAAACTCACGTCGGCGTTCCACCAGGACACGAAGCGCTAGGATACGGTCCGTTGTTGACTTACCAGGCGTGAACCCTGAGAGTAAAGTAATACATATATAGCTAGTTATTAAATGCTCACAATTTCTCTTCACTCCTCAGTCCCTATAATCATTTAGATATAGGTTTCCGGCAATATTTTATACCCGTGGTCGCTAGTGACGTCACGGCAAGAAGGCGAGGCAGGGAAAAAGTACACGCGCTCTCTTTCTCTCTTGCCAACCCTTGTCGAGATAACACGCTCGGAAAGAGTCGTGTCTTACAACCCTTTCGAAGGTAGGTGTGTGGCGGTGTACTTATAAGGATGTATAGAGCATTGATTAGTTCATGATCTTAAATTACATGACTTGTAATTGGGTTATGTGTATATTCAGGGTCTGATGCTGGGAACAGTGAGCTGAGCTGAGCCTAGTGGGTGGTTGATCCACTGAGTGGCCCACGTGTATGCTGATGGCGATGGTTGTGTGTTGCTGAGCTGTGCGGAGTTGGTGACCCGCTAAGACACCAGTATATAGAGCTAAGGCCCTATAGTAGCTCCCCAGAGTGTTTTAGATAGATAGATATATAGCGCATTTTCGCGGCCGCTCTGGCCCGGTCTGGACTGGGCTAGTCCCGGGCGGCCACTGTTTTTGCGAGGCAGTTTAGACCGGGCTGGAACGGACTGGGCCGGGCTAGGCCAGATAGCAGGACCAGGTTGGACTAGTGTGGGGAGAACTGGCGCATGCGCACTACAGTCAGCGGGGAAGGCGACCAGGAGCTTCTCGTGCTGCTGATAAGACATGAAACACCATGATGGCCGACCATAAGACTAAAGTATCACAGGCGTGGTAGTTGTAAAGTCTTCAGCACTGGTTAAAAGGCGGACGACAAAAAGGATATTGACAAGATGGACGCCTGCCGCCTTCACAGTTCAGTTCAGTACCGCCCACTCGATCCCCCAGCCAATAGGAACGACGAATGGGACGGGGCCAGTCTCGATGTATTTTCGCGACCATCAGTCCACCCTGACCCGGTCCGGACTGGACTGAACCAGGGCGGTGAACGTCACGAAAATGCGCTAATAGTACCTAGTAACTCAAGAGTAGGAACCTTTTTATGTGTTAAGCCCGGAGGAATAATTAGGCGTTTCGTTCAACTATTCTGTGAAGTATAGTTTCTGTGGGAAACCATTAGAGCTGGGGTGTGATTACTGATCGAGTATAAAGAAACCCTGTTAACGAGTCGTTTATTAAGTCCCAGTTATCCTCATATATTCTCTAAATCTTAAAAAAAAAAATCCCACTTATTGTGGGTGGTGGCAGCGTAATCGCCAGGTTTGTGGAGCCCTTCAAATTAACATCTAGCCATAAGGCGGGCGCTACAAGTTGGTGGCAGCTGGTTAGGGATCCATTTCAGGCTTCCCCTTACCCACGTGCTAACTAATTCCTTTTTATTTTTCAAGTGCCAATGCCCAGTGATCACATCCATGTACAGGGTAGCGTTAGTTGGGGACCTGACTATGACTAAGTCCCTCAGACTGTGGAAATAGATGATCCTAACGTAACAGTAGATGTTTATAGAGCGCCAGGAGGCAAGATTATAATTTTTTTTTCAGATGATAGATTGAACGGAGTCTGCAGAAAGAATTTGAGTTAGTCATCCTATGGTTAGGCAGTAATGACATCAAAGATGGCAGTAAGGTGGGAGACGTAGTGGAAGATATTAGGAAGGTAGTAGAAGCCGTACAGGCAACGTGCCGCTGTGAGATAAGGATTTGCATGATAGAACTCAGGATCATAACAGACCATTACGCTAGGAGGATTGAGCAAGAAACATACGATAAAATAGCTAAAGCGATAAATAACAAATTGGACAAGAAGCTAACTCAGTATAGGAAATTAAGCTTTAACGCCAAACCATATGCACAAGACTTAGCGCATGATGGAGTGCACTTTAACAGGACGGGCAGGAGCTTTATATATGAGAAACTCGTAAATGTAATCATGCACAACTATCAGGCATGGGCTGCAGTGCAGGCTTTAGGAGGCCCGGGTTACCCACCATAGAAATAATAAGTGTATGTCAGTGTTGAGGCCTTATAGACGCCCCGGCAAGTAAGCAACTTCTGCGGGTTGTCGTGGCTGTAATAGCCACCTTAAAAAGCCCAACACTAGACCCAGTAATAGTCATCATATGCATTTTTTTTCCAAGATGGAGGATTTGATTAATTTTTCGGAGAATGGAGTCAGAGGGTTTGGTGGAGATTAGGAAGGAGGAAGTAGTGACACCCAAGGAAGACGATACCAGTCCAGAACAATACGAGCGGTTAGATAGGATGATTCTATTAGAACAAGAATTGGAAAGAACGAAAATGGCTCTTGAGTTATTGTTGAGAGATAAGGGAGGGGAGAAGATGTCAGGAGACCAGTGAGTCATTGGCAAAGGCCTAAGAGATATACGAAATGCTGAACTCCAGGATTTGCAGGGAATCGAAGCCGAGGAAGGTTGAAAGTTTTTCTTTTCTCAAGATAGCAAGTTGTTCAGAGGATTTGGAGGAGAGAAAGGAGGATCCTTATGCATAGGTGGACCCACCGTTAGCGTTTATACATTACAGAATACCCTAAGTCAGGTCAAATTTTAGATCCGTGGACTCCCTACTTATTGTTTATTGATATGAAGACAATAGGACAATAATGTCGAACAGAAATCCTTAAACAGCATTTTTCGGGGTCCAGTAATGATTGGCTGGAAGATCCTCAAGATTTCGCAAACTAAACCTAAATGTAATACGCCATAGTGGAAGCAAAGTCAAATACATCCAGGATAAATCCCCCGTAGGATAAAATCATAAAAACAAAACTGTTGAGAGGAATTTATCAAGCAAAAGTAGGGAGAAATTAGGTTTTTTCCATGGATGAACAAATCCCACTGAGAAATTCATATAGAGAGTGGAGACCGAGATAGTTGCGGTTTATGTAATGGTTAGCAAGGCTTCCCGTAGATTTTTGTGCTAAAATTGATTTTTTGCAGCTTCTGGCTTCTAAGGTATCAGAATTACCAGAAAAAGATAGGGTCCCATTTTTCAGACCCCCTTACCCCCCTTGTTGGGGGTCACTTCCCTTTTGGGTCCCCCCGGGCACTGACCATGGCACCTATCTCCGCCAATAATTGAACCTATTTTCATAATTTGAGTATCCTTTTGTAGGATTTTCAGTAGCCGATTCGATTTAGATAGCACTCAAAAGCAACCGGAAGTGTCCCTTATAGCACTTCCGGTTCAGAATTTTAGCACTTCCGGTTCAGAGTAATAGGGTCTACTCCATTTTTCTTTTTCAGGCATTTGAAGAAAGCAGTTTTTGGTCTCAGTCAGATATACCCTGTGAACTGAAATCGTGGTAGTATCGCCCATATGGTCGGAGGAGACGGAGTTTTTGCGTGATCTGTTAAGAAGGTGCCACTCAAAGAAGGATTGGTGAACAATCCCCGTCATGACAGAAGAAATTTTACAACCTGTCCCAAGAGAGAGTGTCTCCTTGGTGATACTGAAAGTGCATTTCTAACTACTAGGTTAACTTGTCAGTTTAAAATGAGGAGACCTCAAGTACGTTCGGTATCATAGTGAATGTCGGAAACCTATCGTCAACAAGAACAGATGAACGTCTTAGGAAGAGATCCCGAACCGATTCAACCTGTCTGCGCTCCACGATGACCGGGCGACCCTTCAAGTGCTGTGGGATCTGTTCGGCCAAAGCGTCAAAGACTATCCAAAGGAACAAGTGTTGGTCTATTTTCCAACTGTGACTTCTTCCCAGAATTGACTCATAAGCCACTGCAACCGTGGTTCACTGACTCAATGGGTAAAACACTCCTACAGGATCAAGCAGAAAACCCCAGATGACCATGTTAAGTTTCAGTAGCGGACCTTGAGAACCCGGCGACGCATCACAGCTCTTGAAAATCACTATCATCGGACTGTTTTGTCGCCTCTGCACAGGAATATCAACGAGGACAGATCACAGTTAAATGTGCCACTCTGCATTCGCCTCAGTATGTGATGCACAAGTTTGGTCCTCGCTATTCAAAACACCTTGATGACGAGGATGTTACACTGATTCATGGCTGAGGTAAATGATGCCTGCTTGTCAATTTTGAAAAGATACGTGTGGAGTAATGAGAGTGAGAACTATCGGAAATACCTCAAAAAAATCATCAGCGAGCGCCTTCCAGAAGTGAAGTTTGTCACATCACTAAGACGGAAATGAGCCTGACCGTCTTGTGCTCTCCACTAGCAGTCACGATGGCCATGGATACAGGTCTCATGGTGAATGATGATGAGAGTTAGTTGGTCAACCTGAAGAATGTCGCCAACCTTCTGGCGAGAAGAGATGGGCCCCCCTGCAACAACGCAGTTTGGTCGTTACAGGAGCTTCAGTAATTTTGGAAAATCCGTCCTTTACCTTTCTCCAGTTCGTTCATTAGTCACTCCTCCTTTGGTAGCCATGTTGTCAAGAGTGTCCGGAATAACGAGACCATCGGAGTTGGACAAAACTGTCGACGTTTCATGCCAGTTCCTTGTCCAAAATACTCGGACTGATCGCCAGGTGAAACTCAGACAAAGAAAGAACAGTGCCTTCGGCAAACAGTCCAGACCCTCTGTCAATCCGGTTCTTTCCCCTTGCTGTTCATTCTAGAGTGCGTGACAATAATCTTGTTGAAAACCTCTCAGCTGTGTATATTGGAGTGACTACCTTACCATCATTTGACTTAGAGAAACGAGTTGAGCATGAGTGTTCTCCAGCGGATGAGGAGCCTGGTTGGGATTTTGTCTCCAAACTTTGTCAAGAAAGGCCTGAAACATCATGGTTTGCGAGCGATAATATTAGACCTCCTGGAAGGAACACACCGAAGGGGCAGGAACCTTCCATGGCCAGTGGTTGTCATGTTTCCCGCAAGATAAAGATGTAGATTTCAATGAACCGACCACTTGAATACCAGAAAAGCTTCTCCCAAAAGCCTCGGGCCTTTTTGACGTGAACATGGTGGCAAAGAACCCGATCCATCAAAACCACTCCATTGAGATTATCGTCTATGAAATGGGAAAGAGACAAGAATATTCTGAGCAAAGACTTCACTCACCCTGGGCCCTTGCAACTACCTTGGAACTGATGATGGCCGATATGATTGGTGGTATTTCACTGAAACTGAGTCGCGAATGAACAAACAAGCAGGCAGTGACATGCAAAGGAATCAGGAAGAGTGCTCCCATGAGAGCACTCCAGTCGCGCTATACTATCAGTCAAGGACCAAGCACACCAACCAGGGAAATTGGTTCAGAAAGATGTGGGACTGCCAACTTGGGCTGCTACGAAATCTCTGCTGTTATCCCAGTCATCCGACAGCCCAACACGCAACGAATGTAGAGGTGATCGCCTTCCTTATTCAGAACACACCCACTGACTATGGGACTCTTTTACCTGTTTCTTCTTCGGTTGCCCAGGGATCTATTGCCACCTGTCATTGGTCCACGAGACAAACTTTGATAACACTGGGGGGGGGGGGGAACCTGGACCTATATTCACGTCTTTGAAATTCAGCAGTCGTTGGTGACACCAATTGGATCCTAGGGCAGGAGCTCTCCATATTGCATTTTGCTGCTTTACAATGCTCTCAGGAAAACGATAAGATGGGCCGTGGCCTGGATATATGTGCCATTGAAAGTGGTGGCATACACATTCAGCAGCCCTTCGTGGGATCTTCAGTGGCAAAGCATACAAAAGAGGCATCGGAATACCACATCCAATCAGCTAGAATGTATGATGTGCGGGTTTGATGTCATATTATCCACTCATTTCAAAAGCCCAGTTAGTGTCCGGTGCAATGCTTTCAAGGACAAGCTTCATCACGGTAACCCCGATGATGACTGGAATATGATAGTCAGATCAATGGTACGCTGGAAATGTGAAGCCACTGTGGGAGGATGAAAACATTGGAGAGTTTGCAGAATTACCTTTCAAGCTACCTCGTCAAGTGGAAAGCCGTCTTCATTTCGTCAGCTCTTGCCGCTCAGGGGACTGCCAGAGTTATCGTTGTTCCTTTGGAGAAACCTGATCAAGGTATTTCTTCGCAACGGGATCTTCTAAATCTACGCTCGACTGATCCTGTCCAACTTGCCAAATGACTGCGCTGGAAGATAATGAGCCTGAAACATGGAATGCATTGAATGCCGCGGTACTCTTGTGTTGCAAAATCAGAGATACCCTTCACGAATCTCGCAAAGATCATGCACTCGAACAGGAAAGTCAAGAAACTAAAGGACACGGTGGTATGGTAGGGACTCAGCAGAGATGAAGCTGCGCCAATCGACTCGTCAAACCACTACACCTTGCCTTGCCCGTACGTTGACGAGTATCTTGAGTAGCTTTCCAACAAGTTGTCCAGGTCTCCGAAGGAACAGAGCATTACCTAGCTGTCTGACAGATTTCACTGAGTTCAAGAAGAATGTGCCATAAAGATCCGTCAATCAATAGAGTTTGCAATCACAGACAACCCCTTCAGAGTGAAACACCATTGAAAGTTTAGTTTCATCAGCTCTTGTGCCAGGAGGTAGCAATGCATCATATTCTGCATTATGCGAAAAGGTCAGAAGCGATTTGAGGAGTTCGTTGTGAAACGTCTGGACTACCACATCAAATCTCTCGGTTTGGGACAAGATGAAGAGCTCAAGTTGAAGGCATTCTCAAGTTGGATGGATAAATCAAAAGTACGCCTTGGAGAGATAGAAGTCATCAAATTGCGTGAGGATCGTAATTTACTGGGGCAGATTTCTCATGGTTCAGGGGAAGCCGACAGGTCCTAGTGCCCAAAATTCGAGGAAAATAATGTGGCAAGTACGCAGATGTCAACAGTGCCCCGCCTCTCTGTGTGCTGTTTGATTAGTCTTGTACCATCCCAACTGACAAGGCCATCTGATGCAATGCAGTTGAAGATGCCAGCTGTTGAATCCCTTGTGTTCCTTCCAGTAAACCAGACATCGGGCCAGGAAGATTCCTCCAGTTAAAGTTCTCATCATTGATGCAATGGGTGTACTTTCAGAGGATGACAAAGACCCAAAATATGCTGAAGATTTCACAACCTTCAGTGATGCATTCAACAAAACCGCATAGAGACAATGATGAACAAGCTATGATGAGGGGCGTGTTGTGTTTTGATCGTGTACTTGGGATCTGTCGTTGAAAAACAAACCCGGCAGAAAGCGATCCAAACCACATCATTGAGTACGAGTTCATGCCCGAAATGGAAGCTCACCATGTCCATTAAGGAGTTACTTTGCAGCATCAAAAACAAAGGCGAAGCTCACGATTACTTGTTTGGCCAAGGACGTCTTGACTATTTTTCGCAACAAGATTCATTCGTGCTCGTGTCGTGTACGATGATCATATCAAGGGACTAGGTTTTGAGTATGCTTTCATACACATGAAGAGGCTGACACATTGATTCAAAACCAAGTACTTGCCTCTACACCTGTGTGCTGCCAGAAAATCTGCGTATGGTCGCCCGAACACTGACGTAACTTCCTAGCTTACTTCTTGATCTTATCGCGCTCCAACAGCGATAGCATCTACTATGCCTTGAAGTTTTCATACAGGGCAAGGAAAGCAATAAACGTGAAATAGACATCTTTGAAAAGAGGCAGTATTGGCGTCCCGCAATTTCAAGGCCTTCTGGACATCCACAACTTTCTCAGGTGCTTGATTGTGGCAGGCGATTCATAGGAATTTCAAAGGAAATCATGGGTAGATGCATACCTCAAGCTGATGATGATGACACATGCCATTGACTGCTTCAAAGCATTATGGTGCATTTCTATTCCTGCCGGAGCTGGTCAACGACGAGCTCCCACGTCCAGGTGAACAGAGTTGGAGACTTTTTGTGTGTCTGTCTACAGTTCAAAAGGTCCAGCAACTCCTACCATCACTCAGGTGGGAGCTGTTTCGGTCAAGAACTTGGAAGGGGAAATGCTTCCCCAACTCGTGCTGCATTGCTTTCCCCCATATCAGCGTGCAACTACTGACAATGCGGGACAAGTCATACCCTGAAAATTGTCCCACCTTCCTGCAATTGAAAAAAATGGATGGAAATTGGAGAAAGGCGTGTATGTTCCACTGACATGTCTGCCCTGCCTGCCCCCACAAGCTGTAGTTGAACTCGTCAAATGTGGCTGCAAAGTAGTATGCAAGGGAAATAGTGTAGCGCTTGAAGAATGGCCTGCCTGTACTCCTTCTGTAAATGCTGAATGGCAGTGATTGCGCCAAACGCTATTCGGGAGGAACATTTCAAATATGGACATTGTGAATAACCGAATTGATTTTACGTCCGATTTTGACAGTATCGCAAAATCGGACGTATCGCTAAATACTAACGCGCTTTGGTGGATGGTTGGGCGCGAGGGGTGGTAAACTCCGCATGGAAACTCCACTGTCTGTCTTAAGCCAAAAAAAGGAGGAAGACAAACCCTGTTAACATTATTTAATATCCTAGCTAAAATGTGGCATGAAAAGTAGCTTAGACGGCTTTCGTAATGAAGCGGGTGAGAAACAACGAACAATAGAGGTTTCGGTATACCAATCTGGACGTGATAGAGAAATTAGATATCGACCTGACATCAGCATCAGCAATTTAGTAGGAATCAGTAGTTCACAGTGTCTGTACAAGAAGATGTTGAAATTTGTTGCTTAGTGTTACCAGAGACCAATCCTGGGGGTGCCAAAGAGGAATGACCCCCGAAAGGGGGTGAGGGGTCTGAAAATTGGGACCGCCATCTTTTCTGGTTAATCTGACCTATAAGACCAGAACTGCAAAAAAAAAATCAATTTTATCACAAAACTCCTACGGGAATACATGGCATACCCACAACTAAGATGGGCAATGCCATCGGAAAAGACATAAATAGAATATACGACGCGTAAAACCAAACCGTCAGCGTCAGAGATAACCCCTCTCCCAGAGTAAGCTCTCCCAATAAGCAGAACAGTCACAGGAACTGTCAAGCCAGTCTCAAGAAGTAAAATAACTACGAGCACAGATGGGAGGAATGGAGAGGGAAAATTACAAGATTGAGAGTAGTAAGACCAGAACTACCCAGTTTAGATTGGTGGGGGAGAAGGAACACCCAGACGTTTTTGTCCTACTGTAAAATGACAAACCACTCAGGGCCGCCGAACTGTCGCGAAGGAAGCCAGGTAGCAACGCTTGTTTGGATTGCTGGAGAGTTAGGATGTAGAAGAGGCAGTCCGATTGGTTCCTGGGAGAAAGTGTTCTCCAGGTGACTATTTAAACCTCGATCCCCAATAAATCCCGCTTAGCCATTGAATGACCACGTCCCACGGAAAGTTTATTAGACACACAATCAATCATTCAATTCATTTGGGGGCATACGCCGGGGGGCGCTTCGTCTCTCGCCCACCCCATACGGGACGCCACTCCCGTGGGTCCACACGCGCGAGTTCCCCATGCAGGCGTCCTTTCCCATACCAAGCGAGGCTCTCGACAAGAACCAACCTTGCCCCAGCCAGAGCCTTGTTGGGCGCACCCTTGGCCTCCTCACGCCGATTGTCTTCTTACAGATACAACCCGATGGAGGATCGGTTTCAGGGTAGCGTGCCACATGCCCATATAGACCGAAGTTGCGCTGACGGACTACGCATGTAAAAGTCCACTCGATTCAGTCGTCACGGTGCAATCGCTGATTTGACACGTAATCATCCCGCTATACCCCATGATTCTGCGCAAGGACCACTTATTACCAACAGGCATTGATTCGTCTCTTCAAGTCACTATGTTAGTGTCCATGTCCACACACCATAGAGTAAGACAGGGAATCACAAGCGACTTGAAGACCCGGATCTTTGTCCTCCTGGCACAGGTACCGTCAACGCCAATACTCCCAGCTGAGCGAGTCCATACACCGTGGCTATGCCACTGATAAGCACCTTTAATGTGGGGGTTCCCCGGGGGTTAAAAAAGTAAGAAAGGGACCATCTTTCTACCAATAGTTAATAACAGTAATGGACAGTTGAAGTTCGTTCTGGTCCCACTTTTAGCTAGGTATGGAGTAGTAAACTTAGAAGAAATCAAGAGCAGCAAGTTACGGCAGGACCACGCTGCCCTCACCACTAGGATGAGTAACGCTATTTTTCCCCGGGACAGTGATGCTAGCAAAGGTAGTAGTACTCGACAGGAACGAATACAGGTTTTCTGGAAAAGGGAGATTGGAAGCACCCAAGTGGACAGGAGAGATATAGTGGTCTATGGGACTATCATATAGACTGGTTTATCAGTATATATGATATACTGTAATTTTCGTAAATGTTTGTTCATAATATTATCAAATAAAAAAACAGTAAAAACGCTAAAGAAATGCCATTACGAGACTATGAAGAAATATGCATGAACTTAATATTCATTTAAAAACTCTTCGCCATTTAAAACTTTGTGAGTCAACTTTTATCATGAAGGGTATCAATAGAAGCGCACTTTTATTAGCTTTCCATTGCTATATTTCGTTA
Source organism: Chionoecetes opilio (assembly GCA_016584305.1). Taxonomy (NCBI): domain Eukaryota; kingdom Metazoa; phylum Arthropoda; class Malacostraca; order Decapoda; family Majidae; genus Chionoecetes; species Chionoecetes opilio. The sequence continues at coordinate 97,677 of JACEEZ010025266.1, read as the reverse complement.
TCTGATAAATAAATTTAAAGAACCATGCATAAATTAGCGTTAACTAAATAAATAAAATCATCAATCGGGTAATTTTCCCGATTGATGAGGTTATTATTTAGGCAACGCTAATTATACATGGTACTAATTTCATTTATCAGAAAAACGAAATATATAAGTGAATAAATAACATTCATCAATCGGGAAAATTACCCGAATTGATGATTTAATTTTTTTATTTAACGCTAATTCATGCATGGTTCTAATTAATTTACCAGATAACAAAATACATCAATGGAAAGCTAATAA
>JACEEZ010025266.1:29889-94889 GCA_016584305.1 Chionoecetes opilio | reverse complement strand
TTTACAAACACACCCCAAAAACACACTTTAATTTTTTAAAGGGGACTTTCCCTGGGGTAGAGGGGAAACACGCCCGGTTTACAAAAAAGAAAAAAGTCCCGGGTTTTGATCCCCCCGGGGGGGAAACGGAAACGATGGGTTGTTTCCTTAAAACCCCAGCCCCTTTAAAACCACCCCCGCAGTTTAATGGGTACCCCGGGGGGTTTGCCGGGGTTTGTGACCGATCTCCGGGGTGGGGGGCTTGGCCCAAAACAAAAGCAATAAGGGAAATGAAAAAAAATGGGATAGGGGAAAAAGGGGCCACCACGAGCCCTTGCTTTGGCTCTTTTTTTTTTTAAAATTTCAAAATTTGATGAATACAAATTAGGAAACTAGATGATTACAAACACCACCAAAAAACAACACACATTAAAGCCCCCGCCCCCGCACGCCCCTGCAACCCCAAACGCACATATCCCCACAGGAGAGATAAGGGTAAGATACTTTAATTTTTTTTTTTTTATTTTTAGGGCACTTTTTCAAGCACCAAAATACAAGGTTATTTACTATAAAAAAGCGGGGCCCCCAAAAACCCGGGAAAAAATTTTTTGGGGAAAATCGGAAAACCCCTTTTAACCCCAATGCGCAGGGACGCTGCACACCCAAAAGGGGCCACGATTACCAACCATGCCACCCTGGGGCGGGTATATATATATATATAATATATATTTTATATAATAATATATATTATATTAATTTTTATATAATATATATATAAAGAGAGAGAGAAAAGAAAGAGGAGAGAGGGAGAGGGGAGGGGGAGAGAAGAGGAGAGGGGAGAGGGAGGGGAGAGAGAGGAAGAGAGAGAGAGAGAAGGTTTACGTTTAAAAAGCCACTACGAGGGTTTACCGAAAAATCCCTAATTTTATCACAATTTAAAGGTTCCGTGGTGGAGGGGGAAAAGGGGCGTGGCATTGCATCTAAATAACCTTAAATTTGGGAAAGGGGCCCAGTGCCCCCCATTTTCCCACATCCCATTCCCTCACCCCACCACCCACATACACAACACCTACATAATATTTCATTTACTTTGTTAATTTGACTCCTCTCTTCCTTTTCCTGAAGATGCCTCCTTGTCTTTCCTTTCCTCTTGCCGTCATTGTATAATTCAGTCTCCTCTTTTTTTGTCATTTATGTACAGTACGTAGTCTTTCTTCTTTTCTTCTTCCTCTAGTTTCCTAGAGGAAGAAGAAAAGAAGGAATTTCCTTTCCTCCTCCTTTTTACTAGTTTCCCTTTATTATCTATTTATTTGCACTTCTCTCTTGCTTGCGTATTCATGCATACATTCTTGGTCTGGTTTCTGTTCTTCTCGGTATCTCTTCCACTTGTGATCGTTTCGTATATTTTTTATCACCTCCTCCTCCTCCTCCTCCTCCTCCTCCTCCTCCTCCTCCTCCTCTCCCTCCTCCTCCTCCTCCTCCTCCTCCTCCTCCTCCTCGCCAACATGAATGGACCCGTTTACTCTACTTGAGGTAAGGATTGATTTGACATCTTCAAGCCTCATATAGTTGGGCAGTGATGTTGATTTTTCTATGTGAACAGTATTTTTGATGATACAGCCAATTTAAGTACAGGAAAATGTATATGCTCTAAAACGACTGGCGCCATGTTGTGACGTCACTAGCTTAGACAACAGAGCAAAACAGCTGTCAAGCGGCCGCTACTACTATGTACTACCTACTAATACACCAACTTGCATTACCCCTACTACCGCAAGATGACCAGTAATCCTCCTTCAAGTGATGTAGTAGGTATTCACTGTGTTTGTGAATATGTAAGTTGTAGTTTATAAGGAAAAAGTGGATAGACAGAGAAAGTGGCCCGTGACACCTGACAAGTGATGGACTTCTGGGATCGGCATTCCTTATAGGGAGCTTAAATGAACCTGCAATGACATGTAAAGCTAGACAGATAGACGAAAATCATAGAGGAACAGGTAGAAATGTATGGCTTTCTTTCCCCACATAAGCAAAACACACCCTTCGTCACTCTACTCACCACTACAACCTTTACTAACCATACATTTCTACCTGTTCCTCTATGAGTTCGTTTATCTGTCTAGCTGTACATGTCATTGCAGGTTCATTTAAGCACCCTATAAGGAATGCCGATCCCAGAAGTCATCACTTGTCTGGTGTCACGGGCCACTTCGCTCTGTCTATCCACTTTTTCCTTATAAACTACAACTTACATATTCACAAACACAGTGAATACCTACTACATCACTTGAAGGAGGATTACTGGTCATCTTGCGGTAGTAGGGGTAATGCAAGTTAGTAAGGTTAGTTAGGTTAGTAAAATAAAACTATAATTTGCGGTTTGCTGAGCCAAAACAAGCCGATCAGCTGATCAGGCGAGATCTGAGTCTGCAGTTACTACGTCACAACCAATCACAGCGCGTTCCGCCGTGTTGTGATATTTTGGCCCCAAAAAGGCCATATATTTAATTTATGGTGCATTTCTCAGCAAAAAGAATATGAGTACAGTGATATGTAGCCTATATTGCACCCAAAGCTTTATAATACTCCGTGTTTTAGGTGTGAGTAAACGGGTCCATTGGAATGAAGCTCTAATAAGCCGTGACATGCATAAGTCCTGAAAAATTCTTACTAAAATTTTACATCAAGTTGGGAAATCATGAGTTTCTTTTCGAAACACGTTTAGCTAATAATATTTAATCAATGTGATGGAAATTACAAATCAAGCAAGAAGCAGCCTTTCTTCCAAGAAAAGGGAACACGTTAAATATAAATTGACGCCAAGTCAGTATGCTTAAATAGAGTTTGGTTATAATTTGGATATAATTATATGATGAGAGAAAATAGGAGGAACCTTAATGAATATCTCAAATTTTTGTGAAAAATATCATATAATAAAAACTAAAAAATCGATATGTGAGGAGGGAGAGAATTGTCATATACGACGTAGGTTCTCTTACTTTGAACAATGATCAGCACATGAATAATGACCATGAAATAGCAAATATCCTTGGTGAATATATTAATTATTAATCACACATAAAGACACGATTCTGCCGTTTGGCTGCCGATTCAAACGAAGAAAATTTCATGGCTACTTTCCTTTTTCTAGAAAGAAGTCTTAGCCTACACACGATCAACTCAAAACTTAAGTTTAACAAAACTCCTGGATATGATAAATGCCATCAATAAAACTTATACTTAAAGAAAGTAAAATGATCCTTAAGGAGAACCCCTTTCTAGGCTCTTTAAAAAATCTATAACTGACGATAAATTACCTTGTGAATGGAAGTCAGCAAACGTAACATCTTAGCATAAAAAATCCACAGATCGCAGCCAGGACACTATCAAACAGCAAGTTCAACGTCTACCGCGTTTACATTAATATAAATTATCACAAGAGGCAAAGTGGTTAATTCAAAGGAAAATATCATATCAAAGGATCAAAGACTACCACCATGAGCCTAATAGTTTGATCTTTTTCCAATGACGTTTACAATAGTACGACGACAGCAAATCAGTTGATGACATCTGTCTCAACTTTGAGATGTTTGAAAAGGTGCACCACAGGCTGCTCAGTACAATACATGCTCATGGTATCAGGACAAATATTAACGCATGGCACACCCGAGGAATACCTCGTAGTTAGTTATCAACTTACATTTATGCAACTCACGTTATGTACCATGGAACTAACCTGGCCACTTGCCGTGATAATAGTTCATTGAATAGTTTTTCTCTCTCCTTATTTATCATCGACTTTTCCAGTACAATATCCATGACAGACTTCAACCGTGTTCTAGCTTCCTTACTTATACATTAGCTAGTGCAGTTCCTGTAGCTCCTGTAAAGAACCTCATTTGAACCGAAAAGTCTGTTGATGTTTAGAATTCCTTTCTATTCTTCTTCCGGAAACCATCGATGCCACTCGTCATAAAGCTTTTAAGTATAAGTCTCCTCCTCCTCCTCCTCTTCCTCCTCCCCGTCCCCTTCCCTAGGCCGACAGGCGTAACCGGCCACTGCGTGACCTCAATGGCGCTGATCAAGATGAAGGTAATCTTGTATTTTTCAACAGGTAGTTACCTGACAAAGAGCATGTAATCAGCTTAGGTAGGGGGCCTGTAGGTATATACATCAGTTGTGGTGGCTGGATGCCGCTGTCATCACGGACAGACCCTCCGACGCACCCACCCTCCTGCTGCAGACCCTCTGAAGGTGAGACACATAATACACCTACAAAAAGACAACATAGAAAGAAGCAACATTTCGGTGTGACTGTTTCAGTTGATTTTCAAGCCTCGCTTTTGATTTACTGCAATTACACGTTTCTTTCATCTTGTCTTCAGGAGAGATAATGGGTGTGGGGCTGATAATTATACGGAAGGAGAGGAAAGGAGAAAATTCTGCTATATGAAGTTAGCGAGTAGAGGCGATGGCGTCAAACACTAACTTCAATATACTACATACACTCATATAAACTCCTAAAAATGTTTGGCCTCACACAACTTTCTGTTGACATTACACCTCCGCTTTACACTAATGTCATTACTACTATATGTATACTATTGATTTATCATTAATACATCAGGCACTGAACCAGACACTGGTAACATGAGTGACATTCATCGAACAGTCCTTGGAAGCAGCAGCAGCAGTGGTTCATATCACTCACGCTCTTATTCTCTGGAAATTATTCCAAGAGGCATAGTACTAAAATGGCTTGTACGTTTAAGTCTTCAATACAAAATTCCTCTGAGGATAAGATAACATTGAAAAGTTCATCACGATTAAGCGTATAAGATAGAACATTTTGAGGATCTTCATAATTTCCTAATACTCTATGCAATTTCATTTAAATCCTGTTGTGTTATTGTCTTTGCTCTCAGGAAGTGTTCCCCTTCCTGTACGTTTTGTATGATAAGAAGTAAGGATCTCAACTAATCGATCAAATACTCAAAGGGAAAACCGTCCTTTCCCTGAAAATTTGATGTGAGCGCCGTGCTATTCATATGGGTGATATCACCTCCTCGCGCGCGCGCGGCGCGCACACGCACACGCACACGCACACGCACACGCACACCACACACACACACACACACACACACACACACACACACACACACACACTCAAACGTAGACACTTTTTTCTTACAGTATGTAAAAAATTACTATCATTCATATCAAAATTACTATCCTCAGTACGGTTTCGGTAAAGGGCGGTGGCGATCTTCTAGCTTTCCTAACTAAATCTTGGTCATCCTCCTTTAGGGGTTTCGGTGAAACTTTTGCTGTTGTCCTTGACATATCAAAAGCTTTTGATAGTCTGACACAAATCTTTAATTTCCAAACTACCCTTATTCGGTTAATATCCTTCTCTTCACCTTCATCTTAAGTTTCCTTTCAAACCGTTCTATTGCAGCTACTGTAGACGGGCATTGTTCTTCTCCTAAATCTATCAATTGTGGTGTTCTCCAGGGTTCTGTCCTATCACCCACTCTCTTTCTATTATTCATTAATGATCTTCTAAGTCCTATCCTATCCAATGCCCTATCCACGCCTACGCTGATGATTCTACTTTGCATTTTTCAATGTCGTTCATTAGACGTCTAACTCAACAGGTACTATAGTCTTTTTTTTATTATGGTCAAAATGCAGTAAGGAAGCCACGCCCCCTGCCTCCCCTTTTATTCTACGGGCAGCTGATTGGTGCATTCCTCGTATCATCACTACCAATCACAATATCTTCACTACTTAACAGCGCGTGACCACTGGACAGAGCAATCTTCACTACAGAGGGATTTTTTATTTTGTCACCATCTGTAGTGAAGATTGCTCTGTCCAGTGGTCACGCGCTGTTAAGTAGTGAAGATATTGTGATTGGTAGTGATGATACGAGGAATGCACCAATCAGCTGCCCCGTAGAATAGATGGGGAGGCAGGGGGCGTGGCTTCCTTAGTTCATTTTGACCATAATAAAAAAAATAAGACTTTAAGTGATTTACGGAGAGATGCCACCGAGCGCCTAACTTTTGATCTTGCTATAATTTCTGATTGGGGCAAAGCAAACTTTGTTTTGTTCAATGCCTCAAAAACCAAATTTCATGACCTATCTACTCGACAGAACATTTCAGATAACTATCCTCTCTTCTTCAATGACACTCAACTGTCTCCCTCTTCTACAATGAACATTCTTGGACTATCCTTTTCTAGAAATATGAAATGGAAATTTCACATCTTATCTCTTGCTAAAACAGCTTTTAAGGAGTTAGGTGTCCTGTGGCGTCTGCGTCAATTTTTTCTTCCTCCCAGTTGCTTGCTTTGTAGCTACAGGGGCCTTTTCCGCCCATGCATGGAGTATCTCACATGTTTGGGGAGGATCCACTCATACAGCTCCCCTAAACAAGGTTGAATCAAGAGCTTTCCGTCTCATCAACTCCCCTCCTCTGACTGACTGTCTTCAATCTTTAAATCACCGCCGCAATGTTGCTTCTCTTGCTATCTTCTACCGTTATTTTCATGCTCACTGCTCTTCTGAACTTACTAACTGCATGCCTTCCTCCTTCCCACGGCCTCGCTGCACAAGACTTTCTACTCATTTTCATCCCTATTCTGTCCATCTTCCTAATGCTAGAGTTAATCAGTATCTTCACTTTTTCATCCCTTTCACAGGTAAACTCTGGAACTCTCTTCCTGTATCTATTTTCCCCCCTTCCTACGACTTACATTTTTTGAAGAGAGGAGTGACAAGACACCTCTTGAACTAGATTGGCCCACCCCCTTTCTTTATTCTTTTACTGTCTTCTTTATAGGGACTGGCAACTGAGCAGGCATTTTGTTACCTCTTTTTTGTTTGCCCTTGGCCAGGCCTTTGTGATGTTAAAAAAAATATATATGTATAAAGTATAGACGTCCAGCTTCTGGCCCCTTTGCTTTTGGCTCAGTTCTTGCGGCTGGAACGTGACAGCGAGCCACGTTCCAGCCAATTAACTCATTACGTGAATTACTCATTAAGGGCTTGTTCAATGCAAAAAGTTTGTTTAACAGACCCCCATTAATTTTGACAGCACTACTTGGATGTCAAATGTCAGCTCAATCCAACAATAATTAGGAGTAGTTTATGCTAATTACTCAGTAAGGGCTTGTTTTACGCAACAAAATTCTTCCGACGACCCCAATTGATTTTGACAGCACTACTTGCATGTCAAATTTCAGCTCAATCCGACAATATTTAGGTGTAGTTATACACTTTTTGGCGGAAACTGGTTCCAAAAGGCGACGTCACCAAACCCCTCCTGCTGCCGGACACTCTTGAACCGGTGAGACACATCAAATACACCTACAAAAAGACAACATAGAAAGAATTACAAACATTTCGGTTGTTGTGAAACCTGTTTCAGTTGATTTTTCAAGCCTCTCGCTTTTGATTTACGGCCAATTACACGTTTTTTTCATCTTGTCTTCAGGAGATGAGATAATGGAGCTTTTGTCGGTTAGGGAAAACTACAGACCTAATTTATACGGACAAGGGACAGAAAGGAACCCTAAGGGACGAAAATTTCTGCTAATAGAAAGTTAAGCTGGAGATAGAGGCCCAAGATGGCGTCAAGAACATAACTTCCAATAATAACCTACCAACTACACTCATATAACAAACACTCTCTAAAAATGTTGGCCCTCACACTACTATCTCTCGCTTGACATTTTAACACAGGGCCGCTTTCGACTAATGTCATACTACTATATGTATATGACTTGATTTATCATTAATACATCAGGCACACCGAAAACCAAGCCACCACTCAATCGGTAACATGAGTGACATTCATCGTAACAGTCCTTGGATTCCCGAAAGACCTAACAGCCACATGCTCCAAGCTAGTATGTTCACATATGCAACCACCGCTCGATCAATATTCTCTGGGAAATTTATTATCCAAGAATCCGGCACTAAGTGACTAAAATGGCACCTTTGTACGTTTAAGTCTTCAATACAAACATTCCTTCATCACCTTGGAGGCAAACTAAGAATAACATTGAAAACAGATTTCATCACGATTAAGCGTAGCTATAATAAGATGTTACAAACATTTTGAATGATCTTCAAATTGTCCTAATAATCTATGCCAAGTTTCATTAAATCATGTGAGTGGATTGTCTCCTTGCACTCTCAGGAGTGTTCCTTACTGTACTAACGTTTTGGGAATATGATAAAGAAGTAAGGAGTCTCAAACTAATCACGATCAACATAATCAAATGGGAAAAACGTCCTTTCCCTGGCTGAAAATTTGATGTCGAGCGCCGTGCTATTCATATGGTGATATCACATGATCACCATCGCCGCGCGCGCGCGGCAGCACAACGCACACGCACAACGCACTAAACACAACACCAAACAATACACACAACACACACACACACACACACACACACAACACATTAAATTACGCATAACGGATGACAAGCTTTTTTCTGGTACACGTATGTAAAAAAAATTACATATCAATTCATATCAAAATACTAATCCTCAGTACGGGTTTCGGTTAAAAGGGAGCCGGTCGGGTGGCGACTATTCTAGTATTACAACCTAGACGAAATCTTGAGGTAAATCATCACCTTAGGGGTTTCGGGCTGAAAAATTTTGATGTTGTCCATTGACATATCAAAAGCGTTTTGACTAGTCGTGAAGCACAAATCTTTAATTTCCAAACTACCTTATTCGGTAATATTCCTTTCTCTTCACCTTCACCTCTTAAGTTTCCTTTTCAAAACGTATCTGATCTGCAGCTACTGTAGACGGGCATTGGTCTTTCTACTAAATCTATCAATTGTTGGTGTTCTCCAGGGTTCTGTATATCACTCCATCTCTTCACCTTCTACTTATTCATTAATGATCTTCTAAAAGTCGCTATCCTATACAATGCACCTTCATCCACGAGCATACGATGATGATTCTACTATTGCATTTTTCATGTCGTTCAATAGAAGTCTAACATCAACATGGTACTATAAAGTCAATTTTTTTTATTATGGTCAAAATGCTAAGTCTCTTAAGGCAACGAGCCACGCACACTGCCGCCCCTTCTATTTCGTACAGGGCGAAGACATAGATTGGTGCATTCATAAGTATCATTCACTAACAATCACAATATCCCCTTCCAATACTTAACACAGCGCGTGACCACTGGACAGAGCAAATCTTCACTACAGAGGGATTGGCGATGGTGTTTTAAGTGGGGTAAAAAGATGGAGGGGAAGATAAGAAGATGAGACTGGGAAAAAGGTGCGGGGAAAAAGAAGATTTGGTAAAGGTAGGGAAGAGATGGGAGGAAGAGAGGGCAGAGATGAGATCTTCGAGGAAGGAGAAACCAAAATAAGAGAAAATTTGGATGAGAGAACCCCCATTTTGTGTGAAGGTTCACACCCCGGGACTTGTTCACAATAAATAACCTCTTAATTTCTATTTAATAGCTTAATGTAAAGTAAGTATATATGAGGTGGCAATTATTCTAAAAAGGGGATTTATACTTCAATTGTAGGAAAAAACTATATATTCACGATAAATAGCTAATATCATGAAAACAGCAACATGTTATGGGTTTATAGAATAAAGTAGTAAAACTACTTGAGTAGTTTAATAACGCTACAGTTTACAAGAAACTAATGAAAAACGCTTGCAATATGTACCGTTATAATCACACAATAAATAACCATCGCGTACGTGTTCTATTTAATAGCTTAAGTAAGTAAGGCTACTGATAGTGCAAGTTATTGTAACAAAGAGGATTTATACTCAATTTGTAGGCGAAAAACAGCATTTAGGTATATCACCGGATAAAAGTGGTGATTAATATCATTGAAAACACTTACATTTAATGGGTTATAGCAATCATAATAAGAAAACTACTGATATATATACAATAACCCTAACAGTTTACAAGAAACTATGAAAAACGCTTGCAATATACCGTTATATCAATTAAATAACCCTTGCTTACTCTTCTATTAATAGCTTAACGTAATGTAGCTACCTTATTTTTAGGTGTCAAAATACTCTAAGAGAGGATTTGATACTTCAATTTGTAAGGAAAAAAAGCTCATTTATATCACCGATTAAATAGTAATATTATTGAAAACACAACATTTTATGGGTTTGTATAGCAATTGATAAGTAAAACTACTTTATATATACGAGAGATGATACAGCGTGCAATTATATCATGAAAATTCATAGACCAGTAGTGTGTATATAAGAAACTATTGAAAACAAACGCTGGGTAGGAATATACTATAATCCCAATAAATTTCGTCTTACTCTTCAATTCGCATTACGCACTTAATGTTAAATGTAAGCTACTTATAGGTGCAAATTATCTAAAAAAGGATTGGATACTTCATATTACGCACATGAAAACAGCTATCTATGACGATAAATACTAATACATTGAAACATTGAAAAAAATTATTGGTTTTTATAAGCAAATATGATAAGTGTAGACACTCGCAAGTATACTATACGAATAAAACTGCTATGACCGTTTTACAAGAAACTATGAAAAACGATTGCAATATACCGTTATACACAGTAATAACCTCTTAACTCTTCTATTTATTAGCTTAATTTATGTAAGCTATTTAATGTGCCAAAATTATTCTAAAAGAGGATTTTATACTTAATTTGTAGGAAAACAGCTATATATCACCGTAAATAAATTTAAATATCACATGAGAAAAAACAGCATATACATTTTATGGAGGTTATATAGCAATATGATAAGTAAAAAAACTACTGGTATATATACAATAACCGACTTCGATTACTAATGAAAAAACTGTATGAAAAACGCTAGCGAAGCTATACCGTTATATCACAATAATAACCTCTTACATCTTGCATTAATAGGCTAATGTAATGTAAGCTACGTATAGGTGCGACCACAGTTATTCTAAAAGCGGAATTTTATCCTGTCAATTTGTGGAAACAAGCTATATATCACGATAACTATCACGTATAATATCATTGAAACACTACATATGTATAGGTCATATAGCAAATATGATAAGTAAAACTACTTGTATGATATTACATAACGCGTAAGTTTACCAAGAAACTATGAAAAAACGTCTTGCAATATACCGTTATATCACAAAGACGCAAACCTTTACTCACTACGTGGTATTTATATAGAGTTAATATAATGTAAGCTATTTATAGGTGAAATTATTCTAAAATAGGATCTTATACTTTCAATTTGTAGGAAAACAGCATATATAATCACAGATAAATAGCTAATATCATTGAAAAAACTACATTTATAGGTATATAGCTATATGATCAGTAAAAAACTAGCGTTGTATACATATAACGCACTAACGTACAGATTTACAAGAAACTATGAAAAACAATTGCATTATACCGTTTATCTCACAATATATAAACATCTTACTCTATATCTATTTGTAATAAGCATAATCTAATCGTAAGCTTCTACAGTCGCAAAAATTATTCTATAATAGAGTATTTTATACTTCAATTGTAGGAAAAACAGCTATATATCACCGATATATAGCTGAATATTATTGAAAACATGACATTTTATGGGTTCAAATATCAGCAATATGATGTTAAGCAAAAATAACCCTTATTCCGAGTGGTATAAGATATGGAGTAGCACTACGTTTACAAGAATACAATGAAAAACGCGTTGCAAATATACGTTATATCACAATAAATAACACGCCTACTCTCCATATTAAGTAAGCTTAACTGTAATGTAAGCTACTTATACGGTATGCAAAATTATTACTAAAAAACGGTTGGGATACTTCAATTTGTATAGCGAAAAAACAAGCTTATAGATATCACATGATATATAGCTAATATCAATGGAAAAAAACAAACTACATTTGTTATGTGTTACTCTGTAGCATATATTGATCAGTATAAAACTCCTTTGTATATATACAAATAACCGCTAAGTGACAAGAAACTATGTGAAAAACGGTTGCAATGTACCAGTATCTCCCATAAATAACCTCGTACTCTTCTATTAATAAGCCAGGAATGAATGTAAGCTACTTTATAGCTAAAAATTATCTAAAAAAAGGATTTTAGACTCTCAAGTGTAGGAAGAAACAAGTATAATCACTGATAGCTAGCTGAAAATAATTGAAACCACTACATTTATGGGTTTTATAGCAAGGTTATAAATAAGTAAAAACTACTCTGTATATAACAATAACGCTACAGGTAGAAGAAAATATTTTAAAAAAAACGCTTGCAGGTATACACACGACTTAATCACAATAAATAACACTGCTTACTCATCATTTAAAGTTAATGTATGTAGTTTTTTTTTTTTTTTTTTGAGCTACTACTTATAGGTGCAAATTATTCTAAAAAAGAAGGCTTTTTTATTACTCATTTGTAGGGGAAAACAGCTATATATTACCGATTAAATAGGCTAATCAGACATTGGAAAACACTACATTTATGGGTTTATAGACAAAATATAATAGTAAACTACGTGTATATATACATAAACGACTACAGTTTACAACGAAATCTATGAAAAACGCGCTGCAATCTACCGTTTATAACATCAATAAATATACCTCTTACTATCTTTGCTATTAATAGCGTAATGTAATGTATAAGCTACTTATACGTGCAAATTATTCTAGAAAGAGGATTTATACTTCCATTTGTAGGGAAAACCGCTATATATCACCGATAAATAGCTAATATCATTCGAAAACACTACATTTATGGGGTTTATGCAAAATGATAAGTAATTACTTAACTTGTATATTCAATAAACGCTACAGTTTACAAAAACTATGAAAAACGCTTGCAATATACCGTTATATCACAATAAATAACCTCTTACTCTTCTATTTAATAGCTTAATGTAATGTAAGCTACTTATAGGTGCAAATTATTCTAAAAAGAGGATTTATACTTCAATTTGTAGAAAACAGTATATATCACGATAATAGCTAATATCATTGAAAACACTACATTTTATGGGTTATAGCAATAGATAAGTAAAACTACTTGTATATATACAATACGCTACAGTTTACACGAAACTATGAAAACGCTTGCAATATACCGTTATATCACAATAAATAACCTCTTACTCTTCTATTTAATAGCTTAATGTAATGTAAGCTACTTATAGGTGCAAATTATTCTAAAAAGAGGATTTTATACTTCAATTTGTAGGAAAACAGCTAAATCACCGATAAATAGCTAATATCATTGAAAACACTACATTTTATGGGTTTATAGCAATATAATCAAGTAAACTACTTGTATATATACAATAACGCTACAGTTTACAAGAACTATGAAAAACGCTTGCAATATACCGTTATATCACAATAAATAACCTCTACTCTTCTATTTAATAGCTTAATGTAATGTAAGCTACTTATAGGTGCAAATTATTCTAAAAAAGGATTTATACTTCAATTTGTAGGAAAACAGTATATATCACCGATAAATAGCTAATATCATTGAAAACACTACATTTTATGGGTTTATAGCAATATGATAAGTAAAACTACTTGTATATATACAATACGCTACAGTTTACAAGAAACTATGAAAACGCTTGCAATATACCGTTATATCACAATAATAACCTCTTACTCTTCTATTTAATAGCTTAATGTAATGTAAGCTACTTATAGGTGCAAATTATTCTAAAAAGAGGATTTTATACTTCAATTTTTGGAAAAACAGCATAATCACCGATAAATAGCTAATATCATTGAAAACACTACATTTTATGGGTTTATAGCAATATAATAAGTAAAACTACTTGTTATATATACAATAACGCTACAGTTTACAAGAAACTATGAAAAAGCTTGCAATATNCTCTCCAGATAGCCCCTTCTAATTTCCTGAAATCATGGATGTAGAAATGTAAGTATTAACGCCACCACACGTCTGTAAACAGAAAAAAAAGTTGTCCTGGCGACTTAACTGTTATCTATACGGTACACACATGACTAACTGATAACGTTTTCCCATGTAAACTCCTTCCTATGTACGTATCTCATCTTTATTTCTATGTATCACTGGGTGTTCCTGATTAAGCTGGAAATATTTGAAATAAACTTATATATGATAATTTCTATAAACTATTATAAAAACTTTTATAACAATTTTTAATAGTTTGAACAGGCCTAATAATAGTGATGGTACCGATATAGAGATACTATGTATATTACTGCGTTAATATTATATAAAATGAAATGAATATTTCCCACTTACAAATACGCACCAGCGGGCCTCCGGAGGATTGACGTCAAGTTGCCGCTGCTTGTCACTACTGATGTATTACTACATAAAGATAATCATATAACTGTTGTTGCAAAATGTTTACATATAGAAATATTAAATTCTTCAAATTCTGTACATTAATTTTCAACATAGTAAATTTTCCCGTCTGAAAATACACCAGCGGCCCTTTGGAGGGCTGACGGAGGTAAATTTGCCGCCGGCGGCCGCCGTTCGCCGCTCTACGACCTACGTAGGCCCGCCGGTGATGGTTAGCTGGGTGCGTTCAAGGTGGCTCAGGCTCTCTATGATCTGCTGGTGACATACGACTCCACCGACTCACTGATCGTACTGCAAGGTGACTCAACTAGGGCCAACACGGGGTGGAAGGGTGGTACTCACGCCCATTTGGAGATGATGCTGGGACGCAAGCTCTTCTGGAGTATATGCGTGTTGCACACAAACGAGTTGCCCCTGCGCCACCTTATCACCAGCATCGACGGGCCTACCTCATCTGACACTGGCTTCACGGGTCCAGTGTGCAGTCTGCTGTCCAGCGTGAATGAGACGCAGTACAACGCAGAGTTCAGAGGAGTGCTAGGCGATGAAGATCTCACGGAGATACCGGAGTATATCCTGGTCAACATGTCCACTGACCAGCAGGTCTCCTACCAGCTGGTCCAGGCTGTGAAGCGGGCGTTCTCTCGTCCGAGCTGCAGGAGATCAAGTGTGGCAAGGTGTCCCACTCCAGATGGCCCACCACAGCTCAGTCGCTCGTGTACATGTGGACCAGAAAGCATGGACTGACTGGCAAAGAACTGAACACCCTGGAATTCCTAGTCAAGTACTGCCTGCAGGTGTATTTCAAACTCTACTACGACATCAAAGTTCACCACAGACTAGAGGACGGCCCCAAGCACATCCTCACGCAGCTCAGAGTGATGAGGTCGCAGCCCAAGAAGGTCCAGACAGCTGTGACCTTCTACGTGCGGACAGGAGCATGGTTCGCACACTCAGAATGTGTCCTTCTCTCGCTGATGGCGAGTCAGAGTGAGGACGACCGCAGGTTCGCCGTGCAGATTTTGAAACTGAGGAGTATGAGGACACCAGTGTAAGACCTCGCATCACACCCAAGCTGAACTTGTCACCCACCAGCTTGCAGACACTGATCAGCTGGCAGCCTGGCCAGGTGCACGAGCCGGCATTCACCTGTTCGCTGTCCGGGGATCAGATCCAGGAGATCCTGGTCAAGCCGTACGAGGTTCCGGAGTTCTCTATCCACACTCAGAGCACCGAAAGAGTCGTGAAGCAGATGACAGAGGCTGCGGCAGCAGTGGTGGGGCAGCAGGCCAGAGACGGGTTCATCCGGGCTCGGGCCCACCACCGGGAGACAATGCCCTGCTTCAGGTCTAAGAAGGACATGATGGACACGTTCTAGGCCAACGTAGAGGCTGTGACACTGTGATGTAGTGCCTGATGAACCAACTGATCAGAAAGAGCTTACCACGCTAGTCATTTGGAACTCATATTGGTGCATGATGCAATACACAGGACCAACCGGACACTGCGTACTCATTTAAGCATTATTCGATAAGGGTGCAATATAAAAGTGCGATTTTGCATAGTAAGAATTGCTCAAATGCAAAAATGGAACGAGATAAAATCGTCGTAGAATTCCATTTTACATAGGAAATTAGCATGCCAAGGTGAGAAAAAGATTTTTTGTTATACGGCGTACCCTAGTGAGGGGGGAGGGACAAACATTCTTGTTTCAGTGGAGAAGTGTTCAAGCCTTGTGATTGGTCGAAGCTGCCTAAACAGCGCTCAGACAGGCAACGTGATTGGCTAGTAGGATTCTCGGACCACGCCCACGCCTTGGGCTTTGGAGGTGTAAGGCAGGGCAAAAGTGCCTGAAATATCGACTGTACATAGGCCTGAACCAGTGCCTTAGCCGGGTCGTTACATAAGCGCCTGAAGACGGGTAAGGCGCTCTTTTCGCCTTACCTGTAAGGCACTTCTCAGCATCTCCACCCTGGGAAAACAGTAGCGTTTAACATAGGGCCGATGAATGGCGGTACCCTCTTATTACAGAACCCTCGGTAGGTAGTCAGGCGCAACTCAAGTTCAACACGAGCGAGTTTCTGAAATGTAAACACAGTGACACAGGAGGCCGAGGGCAGCGGGCAGAGCCACGTGTGTCCAGATACTCATCAATAACTCTCCCCACAGAGCATAGGTAACCCTAATAACTGATACACAACGTGGTTAAGCATGCCCGCAATACCTGGAGGTCATAAAACAACGATAGATAAAGGAATAGGAATGATAATAGTGCTAACCGTAGTATGTCTTCTTCTTTTGACCTACCGTAGATAACACTAAAGTCGCCACCTGCAATAATGTCGCCGGTAAATTTCCAGATGAACATCAAACTTCCTTTGGTGGACGAAACTATTTTTTTCTGGTGAGTTTTGATGTTTTAAATGGTGTCCTGACGATTCGAGCGAATACCTTTTCGAGCGTAGGACGATTCGAGCGAATACTTTTTCGAGTGAATACTTTTTCGAGCGGAGGACCAAACTTAGTTTTCCTGAATAGTTTTGATGTGTATGGAATGAATCTGGCACTTGTTTTTGTCGGAAATATATCTTTGTTTACAGGTGTGGTGGGGTCCCCTCCCCGCAAACCTTGCTCCGCTTCTCACTGCCGTAGTATTGATATTTTCTTTATGCAGCTAGGAGTCCTGTTTCTATAAATACTACCGGCAGGATATTCCAGGTAGAGGGGAGTGAGGTCAGGTCAGGTTACCAGCGTGTTATCCCCTTCCCATCTGCCATGACTTACTAGGAGGGGCAGCTAGTCTCCTCACCTACGTAAATTTTACTTATATTGTTTTCATTATCATTGATGCTTTAATTACTATCTCTTTAAATTACTGCCATAGCTACTATTTCATTGCCTTTGTTTATAATCATATAACCAGTAATATTACAGGAAGCACCACGTGTAGGTCTCATGGCCTCGTGTAGCTTCCTTTGCACGCACACACACACACACCTGCGCGCTCACACGCGCATACGCACACGCAACACACACACACACACACACACACACACATACACAAATGTTTCTCGACGGTTCCCATTCTGGATGGGAAATAAATAGACCTTAACGCCCAATTAAAATGTTTGCTAACAGTTTGGAAACAATGTTTCCAAACAAAGTTTCCTAGTGTGGACGGGACAGAGGAAGGTGGGTGGGGTGCCGTCAGGACACTCCAGGTAGAGAGTAGTGAGGTCAGGTCAGGTACCCTCTGCATGTGTGTGTGTGTGTGTCAGAAGTGGGCACCGCAAACGAAAATCCACTTCCGCAAACGAAAATCCGCAAACCCCAATCCTTACGTTCCGCAACCACATGTCCGCAAATTTCTTGAAGGTCACACTTCCGCGTCTGCAAACCAATTATGTGATATTTTCTCTGCATATATTGCAAAAATAAAAGTAAAGCACTTTCTGGTAGTAAATTTATATATTATTTACTAAATCATATATGATAATGATATATATATATATTATATATATATATATATATATATATATATATATACCGTATATATAATTATATATATCTTATTAACATTTTGTTCCTACTTACCCCTCAGCGCCCCAGCGGTACGATATGATATACCCTTAATAGGGGTACAATAATATACCCCTAATAATCTCCTAAGAGATACTTTAATAAATTATGTGAAAATACCTGGATCTTATATAACTATAGGTTTGGTGAGGTAAGGTTAGGTTTAATTTTTTTTGTTTTGCTAATGAAATTATTAGTCCTAGAGGAAACATTAATAGGGTAACAACAAACAAACGTTAAGCTTGAGGTGTTTTACCTATTGATATAATAGGTATCTCAAAAAAGGGGTACACCTTTGATTTTCAGTAAAAAATCATATTTTCTTAAATAACTCGAAAACTAAGAGGTTTACAGGAAATTTCTAGGATAGAGTAAATATAAAGCTTGAGCAGGCCTTTCGGATGAGCCATAGCAAAATTAATTTGGAGTTTAAATAAGCGAGAAAATTGTATTGGTGTATTTTTTACATACTATTAAATATCTCAAAATCTACAAGAGATAATTGACTTCTGATAATGGCATTGGATAGAACACATCAACCTTAACAACTTTGCTTCTATGCGTGTTTAGGCATAATAGTTACGGAGTAAAATGCCTTTATAAGGAAACATACGGAATTTGCAGACATTTGCGTTTGCGGAAGTACTTCCACAAAGGCAAATTCGCAAACATTTACACTTCCGCACATCCGCAAACGAATTCGGCCTTCCGCAATTTGCGGAAGTTGCGGTTTGCGGAAGTGCCCACCTCTGGTGTGTGTGTGTGCATTACCTGACGTGACCTCACTACCCTCTAAATGGAATGTCCTGATGGCACCAAGGCTGCAGGGTTGCCAGGGCCACGGTTTACCAGCCCAATTGGGCTCTTTTTAGAAAAGGTTGGGGGGGGGAAAACGATGGTCGCGGGTTGGCGATTTTTGGCCTGTTTTTACTTCGTTCCGGATTTTTGGGTTGATTGTCTTCGAAAGCACATGACACATTTGCACCCGTTCATGATAATCCTCAAGGAGGATTATCACAACAATTATCGTCAAGGAGGATTATCACGACTGGACTTTGACCTGATTAGGACCTCAGCCGGGGCATTCTACGTGAAGTGTACACACTATTTGGCAAAATCTCGACACTAGGTCATGGATTTTGATGGTTTTTTGCATGCAAGTTGGGTCTGGTGAGATAACATCAAATACCCATTTTTATGGCTCTGGGTCACCCCTGACCATTTTTATGGCCAGGTCAATTTTGGGTCAAACTGATTGACCCTAAACCTTTGAGAGGTCATAACTTTGGCCAGAATTGACCAATCTGAACGATTTTGGTACCAAAATGCTCAGGAGAAAGAGATCTTTCAAATGAGTGGAAGAATGACATTCTTGGGACAATTTTTGCCATGATGACCCTTTTTTGAACTCTTTGACCCTGGCCAAAGTGCAACTTCGATCCGCCCAAAATATTTTCTAAAGTTAGCTCTATTTATCTTTCATAACTCCAGGAAAAATAAAAATGGGATCTCCATGGGTTTTGAATCCATGGGCATTAGGGTGGTCCTTAAAAACAAAAATTGGAATTGTTTTGTTCCTAACCCGGGAATTTGTTACCATTCAAGTGGAAATCACCTTGAAATTTTTTTATGGAATTCAGCTCGTAGGAAGATGTTGCACACATGACCCGAAGTTTTCCCTCTGTGACTCGTTCGACTGGTCATGGTGTTATTGGAACATACTCCATTTCCTCCTCCTATTTTCACAATATTTTCCTTCCGAATTCGATTCTACTTGTCACAAATTAAGTTCTGAAAAATATTCTCCTTTCTTTTCAGTTTGATATGGCGACTAGGAGCAAAAATTTTCTTGTGGTTCCCCAAACGGAGGTAATTGGCTCCAAACTCCCTTCAACAGAGAGGTTCTCGGGGTCGTTCTCCCCCGTCTACAGCTCAAAAAGATGACTCTCCGCGATGTCACGCTGGCCGTGACCCCCATGGTGGCTCAGTTTTGGGATATGGCGCGGATCCCAATGATCCGAAAAGACAACATTGTCACCAAGATTGAAAAGCTCCATCGGGAGTACGAGCTCCTCAAGAAAGGTCGCTATCGGCGATCGGAGGCTCAAATCTCGAAAGAAAAGGATTTTGAGGTACTTCTCGACAACCTCTTCGACGTGGCACACGGGAATGCGCTGACCATGATGACCAACCAGGAGGACAAAGAGTTCCTCCTCGCCCAACGGAGCCAGGACGTCGAGGGAAGGATGGGCGGCGTCGATTCCGTCCTTGCTGCTCAGGAGACGAGGCAAATCTCTTCGCTTGGAAAAGGCCGCTGCTTCTCCGCCCGCAAACAAGAAGAGGCTGCCGTTCCTCATCTGTGGCGCAGCTCGAGTCCTCGCCGTCGTCCAGCTCCAACACTTCAGCTGTTGTCTCAGATGAAGAATACGGAGCAGTTGGAGGAGCGAGTCCTGCGAAGCGGGCGAAACGGGCCACGAAGAACATCGTCTCTCCAGCACTGGCGGCCACGGTGGATCGAACCAAGCTGACCGATCGTTCCGCGACATACGTGCTGACTGAAGCCGCACGTTGCCTAGGCCAGAACGTCGAAGAGCTCAAACATCAACCGCTCATCCATCCGACGCCAACGCTTGAAACATCGTGCGGCCATGGCCTCAAAGATCAGAGAGGAGTTCGGTCAGGAACTCCGTGGTGGTCCACTGGGATGGCAAGCTCGTGATGGACCTGACCACGAAAGAACATGTGGACCGTCTCCGATCATCATTTCCGGGATTGGAGGCGCCCAACTGCTCGCCGTCGCCAAGTTGGGCCAGTGGCACGGGAGAGAGCATGGCGGCAGCGGTGGTCTCGGCCTGGAGACATGGGGAGTCGCGGATCAGGTAGTCGGGATGTCCTTCGACACCACGGCATCCAAACCGGCCGCAGAAACGGGGCCTGTGTCCTCATCGAACAGAAAATGGGGAAAGACCTGCTGCATTTCGCCTGTCGTCACCATATCCTGAGAGCTGGTGGTACATGCGGTGTTCGTCCGTGTTCTTGGGTGTTCCTCATCGCCCGAGCATCTGCTCTTCAAACGCTTCCAAACCTCATGGGAGAGCATCGACCGAGAGGACTTCGGCACGGGAATCATGGTGGAGGAAGTGGCGACTGTTCTAGAGGACGTCAAGGATGAGGCTCTTCGATGGACTCTTCAAGTCCTTCAAGAGCGTGAGGACCTTCGCGATGAACTACGGGAATTGGTCAAACTTGTCATCATTTTCCTCGGTGGTGCCCCTCCGGTGGAATTCGATTCCTTGCTCCTGGAGCAATGCACCAGGCCAGATGGATGTCAAAAGTCCTCTACTCCTTCAAGATTGGATGTTCCGGGGCCAGTTCCGCTGACGAAGAAGGAGGAGCGTGGAATCCAGCGGTTGTGCCTCTTCGTCGTCCGAGTCTACGCAAAGGCCTGGATTGAGGCTTCTTTCTCGGTTCAAGCCCCTCGACTCGACCTCGAACTCATCAAGGCCCTCGGCACCTACGACAAGATCGACCCTGAGATCGGAGACGTCGCGCTGTCGAAAACTGTCAAGCCATCTGTGGTACGTGTCAGAAGAACTGGTTGGGCTGTCCTTCTTCGACTCCGACGTGTCCTGCGAGACCAAAAAAACGCCATGGTTACGGCCCTACGACGAGAGGAATTTGACGGAGAGGACACGGCTCCGAAAAGAGTCACGCTTCCAAAGAAGTCGGTCGAGATCTCCACCTGGAAGACTTCGTCAGTGGACGTATCTCCACTTCTTCCGGAAGCTACACCTGGATGAGGCCTTCCTCGATCTGCCACCGGACTCGTGGCAGATGGACGAGGGGTCTCAGCGGTCCTCTCAGATCGTCCGGAACCTCGCTGTGGTGAATGACCACGCGGAAAGAGGAGTTGCGCTCATCCAAGAGTTCAACGGATCCCTCACAAAGGATGAGGAGCAGCTTCAGTTCCTCCTTCAAGTGGTGGTGGACCACCGGAAGGCCTTCCCGGACCCGCGGAAGCGCACCCTGGCCCACACCAGGCCACAGTGAGGAGCCCGGCAAGCACGATACCCCCGCCTTCGAGCGGCTAATACCTCAACTGAGGGGGGACCTGGAGCCAGGGCCAGGGTGAAATTGGAGGAGGCGTGTGCAACATCTTTTCGTGAACCGATTCGGCTGAAAATTTACTCACATAGTATTTTCATAACATAGAACATATATCCGGGTTAGGAACATAAAGTTTCTCAAAATTAAATTTTAAATACATACTAAGGACCACCCTAATGGGCATTTATGTACCACCAGGTGGGTGGTTTTTTCAGTCATGTCGCTCTACTGGGGCCGTTTATGACATCAGACAGTGTTCGTAAATAGTGATTTTGAGAATGTTTGATTTATCTTGACACAGTCATCATATTTCAGTCTTTCCAAACACGACCTCTCCCCTTCTAGGTGCCCTGCCTTTTTTCAGTCTTACATTAGATGTTATTTAATACAAAACATTAGACAAAAGATTATTTAGGACAAAAATTTAAACAAAAACTTTTAGACAAAACATTGTTTAATACATACATAGGTACTCATTTGAGCAGAGCCATCACTTTGTTTGTTGCATCAGACTCCTTCTTGCTAATCGTGTAGGTTCTTCCTGTTGCAGTTTTTGGTTCTACTGACACCAAAATGTCAGAGATGTCCATAAAACAAGAATCTTCCATTTCAGGGAAGCAAAAACTGGGAGAGGGTCCATGCGGGTGAAGAAATTTCACATTCACTTCTTATGACTGGAAAAGCTTCAGAAATGCAAGCAAGCCACCAATGTCCATCGTAAATCACAGTGACATAGCCTGCAAGTTTTCCATTGAACACTGGACATGAAATATTTTTTGTTACTGATTCTAATCTAAAAGTGTCACAGAGACTAAATGGGCGAACTTGGAGAGCCTCCTTTGATATTGGAATGAACGAATGAAGTTTTTGTGTGCCTGGAATAGTTTTGGTCGGAGGTCTGGTTTTCAAAAGTTCTTCCTCCTGTTCATATTCCTCTTGAGTTCCATATCCAAACTTCATATTCCCAAGAGTTTCAGCGAATACAAACAAATCTCTTGGTGATACAATCTGCTTGTCATAGGGTCTTCTCAAGCTCTCTTTAGCTGCCTCCCTTTTGATGGTGCCACCTACGCCGTCTGATGGGCCTTTCCCATGGCTAGTGGCAAAAAAATGCCACTCTGCTTCTATGCCATATTCCTCTTTAAGCCAGCAAAGATTCTGGAAAGATTTACAGTTTTTATACTGTGCAGCACATCCGTCCGAAAAGTAGTACATTTTCTTTACTGTTTTGAATACTGATTTCAGATACTCTATCAGCATTCGCTGAAATAGATGCACTGACACATTATCGTGGATGTTACACTCTGAAATTATGGTGTATGAGTCATGACAGAGTTTTCTATCTTTCATGTGATAAAACACCCAAGGATGTATTGTCGCCTGTGCACAATTCCAATGATATCCCTGGGCTGCATCTTGTATTACAAATGAAAAGTTCTCTGAAAAATCACCAATTACTACAAATTCACCATCTGCAATATTGTTTTTCACAGTTTCCAAGTACTGTGCTTGTGATTTTGCAACAAAATCATGTCGCACCAAAGTTTCGACACGATAACAAAATCTATCCATGAAATCATCAAGGGATAATACCATGGTTACCAGCTCAGATCTATCAGTTGACATCCACTGTTTGAATTCAATAAGATCCACATTCTCCTGTTCATAAAATCCAAATAGTTTTGCTTTTAGTTGATCCACAGGTGGACAGTACTCGCACGATTAACATTTATGGTGGTACATAAATAGGGTCGTGTGTACACGACCCGGACAAGGTCTCGACCCGGACAGTCTTGATTAACCAATGAACGATCGAGCCTAGGATGACGTCAGAGCTATGACGTATGAGGGAGGGCGGTCCTAACTAGACGCCATTTGCAAACCTCCCCGCCGATGCTTCGCTTGTAAGCAAGGTAAGAATTTCGATTTAAAGAGGTCGGGATTTTAATTTTCGGCATCAGGATATATTGTGCCATGACCACGAATATGGCGTGATCAACTTGTGGTAAATTTTGTTATGTAATATAGCCATATTGGCATAAAATCAGTGAAAATACGAAGTGCCTAAACCAAATTTGCGCCGTGTGGGGTGGCCGGAAAAAAAAAATGTGGTGTGGTCTCGACTCGGACAGGTTTGTCCGGGTCGAGAACACAGAGCTAGGAGAAGATTTTTTGTTTGTCCGGGTCGAGAACACAGAGCTAGGAGAAGAATTTTTATTTTTCTAAAATTTATTAATTGGTCAGGCAATAGAATTTTAACATGGAACAAGTATTAATACTGTTTATTACCTTGTATAAAGTTATTGATTGTCTAAACTAACAAATTATGGGTTTTTGAAAAGGTCAAAATATATTTTCATTATGAACTTATAAACAATATTCATTATGTCTCTAATGCCATTTATCTCTTTCAGATCCTTCGTGCCTCGCAGCCATGGTTCCCATGCCTCGCAACTACCAGCCGAGAAACATCCTAACCACGGATAGGACCAACTTGGAGAAGGCATTTAACCACCGCATTGAGACAGGCTGTAGCATCCGCACTGCGTGCAACCTTTTTGGAGTGAAGGTTTCGACTCTTGGGGTAAGCTTAAATAAATCATAAATCTAAGCCCTCTTAAATTTTAATTTATATGGGTAGGCCTAGGCTAGCCAAAGAACTTACCTTTCTATTTCAGGCCTATGGGTAAGAACTTTACTTTTCATTTAGCCTATAGGGCCTATGCTCCCCACTTTACCTTTGTTTTATTTTTTTCAGGATGCTTTCACTCGGTCCCTCAAGGAGAGTGATGGAGGACGTTCGTGCCTAAGCACCAGAACATCAAGAAGGTTTTCACTGATGCGCAGGAACACTTCATCGAGGAATACTCGATCAAGATCTCGCGCATGTTCTACGGGCTGTCGACGAGAGCTTTCAGGAGGATGGTCCTGAAGTATGCAGAGGCTGTTGGCAGTCCGGCTATTTCTGATGTCTGGAGGAGGGTAGGTATGGCCACCCGTGACTGGTATTACGGGTATATGTTCCGTCATCCAAGACTTGCATTGAAGGCTCCGGAGGGCATGTCACTTGCGCGCGCGCGATGGCTTTCAACCGCGTAAACGTTGAAGTCTTCTTCAAGGCTTACGTGGAAGCTGTCGAGCGACACAGTTTCATGCCAGCCAGGATTTTCAACTTGGATGAGAGTGGCTTGTCCACTGTGATGAAGCCATGTAAGGTTGTTTGTGAGAAAGGTCGTCCTGTTGCTTCGCAGGTTGCTCGGGAGAGAGGCAATCATATGACTTTCGTGGGGATTGTTAATGCTGCAGGGCATGGTTTCCCTCCAGTGTTTATCATCGCACGAAAGAAGATGCATGCTGATTTTCAGAGAGGGACTACTCCTGGAACCACAGTGCTCTTGCAGGCTAACGGTTGGATGGACCATGAGTGTTTCGTGCAGACACTCGAGCATCTCCATAAGGTGTCTTATTCTTCAATGGAGAATAAGATACTGCTGATAATGGACAATGCTGAGTGTCACATGAGCATTCATGCGGCTGAGTATGCGATACAGCATGGCATCGTAATTGTCACGCTGCCACCTCATACTACAGCCAAACTCCAGCCATTAGATGTAAGTGTCTTTGGCCCCTTCAAGTCTGTCCTGCGATCCATTCAGGACGATTTCAAACTCTCAAACACTCACGTGCCCATCACGGAACATATGTTGCCAGAGATGGCGTGCAAGGCCTGGGACAAGGTTTGTAATGTCACCAACATCACCAATGGGTTTCGCGCTACTGGCATCTTTCCCGTCAACCGCAACATCTTTCCAGATGATGCGTTTGCTGGGGCAGAAGTCACAGAGCAGGCCCCTCCTGATGATGATGATGATTTGCCACAAACTCTTGCCGCACCCTTGACACCATCTTCATTGGAGCCTGACCAACCTCAGCCTGGACCATCTGGAATAGGTAGGATGTCACCAGCCTTCTTTGCTTCAGCGGCTAGCACTCCTGAAGCAGCACCCCAACCTCGGCAGACTCCAACTCCAACAGCTTCATCTCCTCCAATTCTCGACGTCACTCCCGAAGCTGTGCAGCCCTACCCGAAGGCTCCTCCACGCCCTGCTGCCAGGGGGCGCAAGAAGATCCGCGCCTGCATCCTGACTGAGGATGAGGAGGCTCTTGACCAGCTGCGAGAGAAGGAGAAGAAGAAAGCAGCCAGAGAGGAGAAGAAGCGGAGGTCGGAGGAGAAGAAGAGAGAGCAGGAGGCACGACAGGCGGCAAAGAGGAGGAGGAGGTCTGAGCCAGTTGAGGCGAGCAGCAGCGATGAGGAGGCTGCCGACAATCCTGCACTGTGTGACGACTCATCTGAATATTCAGATGAGTTTGCAGAAGAGCTCGAGCATGATGCTGCAACCTATCCTTTCGTCCAGAAGGAGCCAGAGGTGAAGGACTTTTTTTTATATTTCAAAATTTGTAGCCTATCATAGCCTAGATTATGTTCATCTATTGCATAAGCAAGTCTAGAAGAAAATTTCTATTTAATTGTCAAATTTAGTAGCCTAGCTGAATGGCCTTTGATTCCCCAGTGCTATCAAAACGTGTCCAGCCCATGCTATCAAAACCCATGGAGATCCCATTTTTATTTTTTCTGGAGCTATGGAGGATAAATAGAGCTAACTTCAGAAGAAAAAAAATTGGGCGGATCGAAGTTGCACTTTGGTCAAAGGTTGGTCAGGGTCAAAGGTCAAAGAGTTCAAAAAAGGGTCATCATGGCAAAAATTGTCCCAGGAATGTCATTCTTCCACTCATTTGAAAGATCTCTTTCTCCTGAGCATTTTGGTACCAAAATTGTTCAGATTGGTCAATTCTGGCCAAAGTTATGACCTCTCAAAGGTTTAGGGTCAATCAGTTTGACCCAAAATTGACCTGCCCATATATATGACCTCAATGACCTGATAGGCTTCATACTTGGTATGTGAACTTTATTCATCATAACCAACAAATGATGTCAATTTCATGCAATTCTGTGACCAAGGTGTCAGGAGGGTGTGTACACTTCACGTAGAATGCCCCAGGCTCCGTGACCTCACGGAGGTCACATCCTACTGACATCCCTAGGAATGATTAATTATATTGACTTGGGTCATGTCACCTTCATTCACACCTTCAAGGCCCATCCCCTATTCAGCCTCTCTCTAACTTCTAAGTCTATAAAGCCGCGGTCACATGAGCACTTTTTCCGGCAATATGCAGCCAGAAAGACAATGCCGGGTCAAACTTGGCTAAAATTGCCGATTTTGAGTCAAGACCAACATGTTGGTGTTTCTCGGCTGAAAATTCCCGAAATTCCCTCCACCAACTGATATTATTTGCCATTAATTTTTAATGCACGCTCTAATTCAATATACAGAAGCTAAAATAAACACCTACATAGTGGCAAGAACCAATTACAATACGAATTGTGAAGTCTTGTACATTTTTAAAAACATTTTGAAGGATATAATAACACTTATAGGAAGATTTCATGAGTTAGGGATGGTTTCACTATTTTCTTCGTTGGCTGTCTACCTTTTTAGGGGATATTGGAGCAATCTTATTGTTGCTCACTGATGGGCCGATGGCTCCATAACATTTCTCCAGTTTCTCCCTATTTATCCCTATTTTTCCAAGGACGCTTCTTCAGATACGGCTTGGCTCCCACGCCGATTAAAAAGAGAAGCCAAAATTGGCGTTAAAACTCAGCTAGCTTTATGAAGAAAGTCCATGTGACCAAAACTCGGCAAGAAATTGCCTTGACTAAATATTGCCGTAAAAAGTGCTCGTGTGACTAAGCCGCGGTCACACGAGCAACTTTTCCGTCAATATTCAGCCGGCAATATTCAGCAAAAGCAATACCTTGCCGTGTTTTGGTCACACGGACTTTCACAGAGGTAGCCAAGTTTTAATGGCAATTTCGGCTTCTCAAGCCGTATATGAAGAAGCGTCTTTGGAAAAATAGGGATAAATAGGGAGAAACTGGTTCACAAATAGGGTGGTGAATGATTGAAATAGATTCTTGTGTATGGAAGCGCGTCAGTGTGAATAAGCATCAAACATCACACAACTAGTGATGAACAATAAGTTTGTCCAGTTCAGTATCCCCTAAAAATTTCAGTTATTAATAGACAGTCAACAAAGAAAATAGAAAACCATCCCTAACTCATGTAAATTTTCCTAAGTGTATTATATCCTTCAAAATGTTTAAAAAAATATACAAGACTTCACAATTCGTATTGTAATCGGTTCTTGCTACTACGTAGGTGTTTATTTTAGCTTCTGTATGTTGAATTAAAGCGTGCATTAAAAATGAATGTCAAATAATATCCATTGGTGGAAGGAATTGCAGCAATATGCTTGCCGAAAGACAGACATGTTGGTCTTAAAAAAACAGCGCAATTATAGCCGAGTTTGGGCCGCGTTTGTGTTGCCGGCTGTAATATTGCCAGAAAAGTTGCTCGTGTGACCGCGGCTTAAGGAGAGAGATTCGGAGAGACTGTCAGACACAGTTTACTCTCTACTAATACAGCTGCCGTTATCAGAGGAGGATATAAAATAACTTGCGTGAGTGACTTGCAACACAAGAGTTTAGAAAATACATTACATGTCCGTGCATTCATGCATAGAAATAACACGTATTGTTGCAATGAGTTTAACCCACAAGAGGAATTGATGTCACTTTTTACAAAGGACATTTATTCCAATGCTGATGATCAAGAGTATGTTGATATATCTGATTTATAAATATTCCGATAAAAACACAGGGGGCTGCACAGGGAGGCCAAGATAGTCACTGCAGACCCAGCTTGTTGCCCAGAACAAGCTATCCAGATCAACACGAAAAGTATACAAGCAAGTCCAGGCAAAGCTTGATAAGCTGTGGCAACATTACAAAAACAAAGATATATCAACTGGCCACCTACTCCGTGCCTGCAGTTGAATATATGCCCCTTCAGACACATATAATGATGCGACCTGTATAAGAATAGCCATTCACTCGAATGGTCCTCCGCTCAAAAAGTCATTTGCTCGAATCGTCTTTCGCTCGAAAAGTCATTCGCTCGAAAGGTCGTGTAACCGTTTTAAATTAATCTGCTAACCGTTTCTGTCGCAAATCACTTTTTTTTAGTGATTTGCAACAAAAATTACAAAATAACACATTTAACCTAACCTACCCTATACCAAACCTAACCTTTACCTAACATAACTTATGGAAAATCTTAAGAACAAGGGCTCCAAGCTAAGCTGACCCAAATGTTGGCTCTACGTATTATACTTACTGTGCTTAACACATCTGTTTAGATTTTAATGAGTGTCGATCCTTACTTTGCCTACATGGCCGATATTAAATTTCAGGTTCTTGAGAAAAACAAAGTCAAGCGAGCTGCACAATGGACGACGAGTTCGAGAATTGGTCTACTTTTAGGATATTTTACCCAAGTTTTGAGAAGTGCGCCCCCGTCCGCTAGGTTAGGTTAGGTTACTGCACAGCATGGGGGGGTCGAAGGGGGGCGGAGCCCCCCTCAGTTAGGTTAGGTTAGGTTAGTGCACAGCACGAGGGGCTCGAGGAGGGGTGCTAGGTTAGGTCTGTAGAGTTTTGTCATCTTTAGAATAAAGGCTCAATCCCCTATCTTGTTCTTCTAGCCAACAAGCTTGGGGACATGGTGGAAACTGGGTTTTTTGGGTAGGGGAGCACACATATAAGGGAAATATGGCCCCGATAAAGTCTATGAACTAGGGAAATATCCCTAGTTTAGGGAGTTTTTGTGGGGGGGCCATATTTCCTTTTTGTGTTGCTTTTTTTTGGTGGGAGAGCACACTTATAAGGGAAATATGGCCCCGATAAAGTCTATGAACTAGGGAAATTTCCCTAGTTTAGGGATTTTATTGTGGGGGGGCCATATTTCCCTTATGTGTGTGCTCCCCACCCAAAAACCCCGGTTTCCCACCATGTCCCCAAGCTTGTTGGCTATAAGAAGAAGATAGGTTTGGAGCCTTTGTTCTTAAGATTTACCCCTAACCTAACCAAACCTTTACCTAAGTTTAAAAAAAAAAAAAAAAAAAAAAAAAAAAAAAAAAAAAAAAAAAAAAAAAAAAAAAAAAAAAAAAAAAAATTGCGACAGAAACGGTTAGCAGATTAATTCAAAACTCACCAAAAAAAAATAGTTTCGTCCCCCAAAGTGAATTCGGTGTTCATCTGGAATAATACCATGTCGCCAGCCGCCAAATATTACAAATTATAGCATCACTACTGATTTGTATGCGCCACTGAAGATGATACACAGTAGTTTATATCATGACTTGAATTTACCCTGTTTCAGTGCAGTTTTATTCTTGGTTTCTTGTTTCTTGGTGTAGTCTTGAGGCCTGTGCCTCACAGCCATGGTGGTCCACCTCTGCTCCCGATCCTGGCATCCCAATCCCTTGGGTCCACTTGATCCGGTATGGTGTTGGAGGTCCGGTGTCGTGCTAAATCTGTCACCATCAAAATTAGGGTCAATATCTTAATTCGCCCTTCCTTTTCTCTTTCTCATAGCATAAATGGAGTTCGACATGGGTCAAAACAGGAACACTAGTCTCTCATGTTGATATTTCAGTGAGTGAACAGTAGTTATCTGAGCAAATAACGTGGAATAATGAGTGAGATGAGATATATCAACATGAGAGACTAGTTTCTGTTTTGACCCATGCTTCCTGTTATAGCACTCTTCAAACAGCATTTATGCTAGTGTTCTTGTATTGACCCTCTCTTTCTCATAGCATAAAAGCTGTTTGAAGAGTGCTATAACAGGAAACATGGGTCAAAACAAGAACACTAGTCTCTCCTGTTGATATGTCTCATCTCACTCATTATTCCATGTTATTTGCTCAGATAACTACTGTTCATTCACTGAAATGGTAAAGCTAACCTTTCTTTTCTCTTTCTCATAGCATAATGCTTTTTGAAGAGTGCTATAACAGGAAGCATGGGTCAAAACAGGAACTAGTCTCATGTTGATATATCTCATCTCACTCATTATTCCACGTTATTTGCTCAGATAACTACTGTTCACTCACTGAAATATCAACATGAGAGACTAGTGTTCCTGTTTTGACCCATGTCGAACTCCATTTATGCTATGAGAAAGAGAAAAGGAAGGGTGAATTAAGGTACCGACCCTGATTTTGACTTGTGACAGATTTAGTACGACACCGGCATCTGGCAGTGTAGCCCAGCACTGGGGGTTCGTCTGGCACCGTCCATAGGAACTTGTCCCCACCAGACTTGAATTTCCCTACTGTTGTATTCTTGCATGAAAGTAAAGCTCCAAGTTGACGTGCAGTGAGACAGTACAGCAGAGTACACGCAGATAAAACAACACTGCGTAATATTAGTGAGGGAATCAACGTCTCACTAGAATACCCGTGGCGAGTAAATCCAAGTATGTACAGTAAGTGTATATCCCGAGTGCGACCAGATAACTGACTCTGCTCGCCCTGTAACCCTATATTTATACATAGTGAATGAACTACCCGAAGTCTCGAACGTAGCCCGGCTAGAACACTGAATGAAAGAAACGGATACCGAAACAAGTCCTAGTTAAATGTAACTACCTATCATAGTTATTAATTAGAATACCATAACACCTACAGGGCAGCCAGTAATGCTCCTCACCTCTTTTGGTAGAGCATTGAAGGTTTTAGGTCCCTCATGGATAAGGCTAGATGCCAGCAGGGTCTTGATCCTCTTTGGAGCCCTGGTTTGCAGGCCCTTTTTGCCAAGCCTTGGGGAAAGGCCTCTCGGGGGGGATTAAGGCCTCCCCCGGGTTTCCAAAACCCCGGTTTTTTGCGGGATTAGGTCCCGCCCCTCCCAGATCTTTCCCAGTAGTGACCCTGGTGCTCGTAAAGTCCCCTCCTGCTGTGAGTCCCCCGGTAACAGGCCCAAGTCCCGGGGGCTTTTTCCATTTATAGGGTTTTCCCCATGCCTTGTTTTTCTCCCGGTGTTGAAGTGAACCCCCTTTCCATCCCTGGTTTCCTCACCTCTTGTGGTGGGGGAAAAGTTTTGGCTGATGTCCACAGGCATTTACGTGGTTTGGGTTTCCGGGGCCTTTGAGTTTTCCCGGTTTTTGAGCTTCCTTTATATTATGGTTTTGCCCGTGCCTCAGCATCTCAAACTTTTCTTCATTGAAGCTCATGTTGTTTGTTGTTGCCTAAGCATACACTGTGTCGAGGTCTTGTTGGAGGCGAGGCACTTCTTCATCGGTGGTGACGGGAAGACTCACACTGGTGTCATCAGCAAATGAAGAGAGGAATGTTACTCCCTCACCAATGTCCCCCCTATGGATCAGGAAGAGGAGAAGGCCCAGTACTGAACCCTGTGGCACTCCACTGATCACCTCTGCTTCCTCTGATATTTGCCCATCCACTGTGACTGCCTGAAGGCCAGTGACATAGCTAAGGGGAGGGGGGGGCTATTTGAAATCGCCCGCCGGGCCCCCAAGAGAGGGGGGCCCCCAAATGCATCACTCAATCAGTGCTGATCTGCAGTGCTGAAAATAATTCAGCACTCAATCAGTGCTGAAAACAATTCGGATTAAAAAGGATTTATGGGCATTGAAAGAAGTCTCAGAAAGTGTCAAAATGCACCAAAATATGTTCATTTTCCAAAAAAAAACCCCGAAACCCCCCAGCTGGTTGGGCTCGCTTCGCTCGTCTCCCCCCCCCCCAAACACCTGCACACTTTAGAGGGGCCCCTGCAGGAAATAAGCCCCCAGGCCCCAAAATGTCTAGCTACGCCCCTGCTGAAGGCGTCCTGCAAGGAAGGCGTGAATGCACACTCCCTATCTTCCCTGTTATGCTGAGGGCCTTGATCTTGTGTAGTAGGATGCCGTGGTCAACTTTGTCAAAAGCTTTGGCAAAATCAAGGAACACGACATCCACGTTCTTTCCCTTGGCCAGGTTGTGCAGTACCCAGTCATGATGAGCCAGGAGTTTTGACAGACAAGATCTTCCCCTCCTGAAACCATGTTGGCTGTCTTTGAGTAGGTGGTGGTCCTCCATGTAGGCCACAATCTTATTTCTGGTACATTTTTCAATTTTTTTTATTAGGTGAAAAGTGAGAGCTACCGGTCTGTAATTTTTTGGTTTGGTCCTGTCTCCACCCTTAAATATTGGGCACACGGTAGCCTTTTTGAGCTGGTCTGGGACCACTCCTGTGTCCAGGGAGCATCGCCACAGCCTGCACAGGGGATGTGCCAATGATTTGCTGCACTTGAGGAGTACAATGGCTGGTACTCCATCTGGACCAGCTGCTGAGTTCGGTTGTAATTCCTTTGTGGCCCTTTCTATGTCCTCTGCTGAGATGGTGATGTCTGTTAGTTGGGCTTGGTGCATATCATCAGCAAAGAAATCAATAGGGTTGTTTATAATTTTGTTTGGGTAGGGGGCACTAAACACACTGTTGTACTGCTGCAGCAAAAGTTGCCAGGTTGTCTTAGGGTCTATTGATATACTACCCTCATTGTTTCTCAGTGGACAAATCTGTGTTTTAATTTTAGAGTATCTTTTGCAGTAACTGAAGAAGTATTTTGGATTGCATTTGATGTTATTTACTGCACAGTTTTCTTCATTTATCCTTTGATTGGCGTGGGACTGTTTCAGTTTCTGCTCAGTTTCAATTATTTTTGCTGTTATTACCCTTTTCCTTTCCTCATCGTGCGTGTTTGATAGTTGTTGTTGAGGGAAGCCCTCTTCCTCATGATAATTTTTCTATTTCTAGGTATGAGGGAGTGTCTCCTTGTTTGCCATCTCTTTGCTGGGATGTGAGTGTTGCATATCTCCAGCAGCTTGGTAGTCAGGGTCTGCAGCATGGTGTTGGGGTCATCTCCTTCCATAATCTGTCCCCAGTTCACTTCGAATACTGTGCTGCACTTCCTCCCAGTTGATAGTCTCACTGAAGAAATTGTGCTTAGCGAAGTGACAGTATCCTGGCGTGTTGTATTCTGGCCTCTCCATCCTGTTTTTCTTGTTGGACGTGTTTATTGTAATCAGGTTGTGGACTGAGAAAATAGTTTTTTCCACCCGGTAGCTCCTCACTGAGTCTTGGTTGTTGGTAAAGAAAAGATCCAGGATGTTGTTAACTCTGGTGAGTTTTTGCAGCTGTTGTGTGAGGAATGCTTTGTCTGTGACGTCCAGCAAGATTTTAGCTTGTGCTTGATCCTCAAGTGTGCCACCAGAGACAGTACCCTCAGGCCACTTGATGCATGGGAAGTTGAAGTCTCCACACAGTATTATGTCTGGCATGGGCAGTGGGAGGTCTTCTATTAGTTCTGTGATGCTGTTCTTTGCAGTTTTGAAATTTTGTAGGGAGCACTGAGGTGGGCGGTAATAATTTATTACTAGTAAGTCTGTGGAAGCAAGATAGACAGCTACTAGTTCTACTTGACCGTTTGAGAGAGCTAGAACTTGTTTTGCATCCAGAGAGATATCATTTCTAATGTACAGTATAACCGAGGCCACCGAGAAGAGAAGGCCTGATGCATTGCCTGCTGAAAGGCTGTGACGTCACAGCATCTAGATCCCGCGCGCCTGCAGTCTGTTGCGCGCTACATGCAGAGGTGGTCAGGCCTTTGTATGTGGCGTACATTTATCATTTTTTCTTTTGTTACGGCAGGCGCATACTTTCCAAGTTACCAGCAAGATGCCGTCCATGTGCTGTGTGCCATATTGCACAGGGAACTACAGAAAAGGCCCAAGAGTGAGCATTTTCTCTTTTCCAAGAGACGAGGTGCTTGCCGGCCAGTGGCTGAGATCTATCAAAAGGGACAACTTTACACCCACGAACAGTAGCAAGGTGAGTCTATGATCTTTGTAGTATAAGCTTTATTAGCTAATAATGAAAGAAGTGAGACGGTAAGTCTAGCATATCTATCATACTTATAAGTCATACAAAACAAAGTGTGTGTAGCATTCAAAATGGAGGACGTGCTGCCACGAGAAAATATTACTAATATTTTGAGAATTATCATTTGTGTTGTGTTACGTTCATAATTGTAACCAATAAGAGATAGAGGGATGGCTATTTCCTTAAAATCAAATCTGATTCAGAGCTCCAGCATAGCCATGGCAACAGCGCTGGAAGTACCTACGTGTGTTTTATGTTTGAAATGTTTTGTCTCGGCTTCTTCGCCTTCTCTGTCTTGATTGTCTTGTTCCCGATACCAGTGTAGTTCTTCACATGTTTCTGAAAGCAGTTTCGTTTATTTGTGACTTTATTGGCAATTATAGGCTCAAAATTATTAAGAAATAACTAAGACGACTGACCTTGTCTAAAAAATATTCAAACTCAGACAGTAGTTTTTTTCAAGGACGGTTCACACGGACACTTTTTTGGCGTCGTTATGCTCCCGCATTCTGGCAACTTATCGCCGCTTTCGGCAGCATCGCCGGAATGTTGTTCATACAATCAGGTCCAAGGATAATAAAGTCTTTCATCCTTGGTCAGGTCGGTCACCCTGGGATAGGGAAGCTGGCGCACCCACGTCAGTATGAATGTGCAGGTGATTTTGTCTAAAAACTAGTGGAGAAATGTATTTTGTCGATGATTTTTCCTGCATTTGTACCTTATAGGTTCCTGGTCATGAAGACTTTCCCCCTGTACTGTTTTTCCTGCTATACTAAAGATGGCAAAACTTTGGACCAATACCTCTATCAACAAACTGCACAATATAATTATGCCCTTGTAAAGTCATGGAAAAAATCTCTACCATCACATTTGGTAATGGCAGACAGATACAACCAAACTATAAGTGACAAAACTTACTCACTCTTACTTAGTACAGCCAAATTCCCAACATCCGACCTCCAAACATCCGACTTGTCCAAATAACCAACTTTTTTCTTCTATGTCCCAAGTCGGATAAATTAAACAATTCCAAACAACCGACCCTCGGTCAGACGTTTGAATTCGGCGGCGGGCGGGAGGCAGGTAGTTCGTGTTTTTCTCACCACCCGCTCACAGCGCTGGTAGCGGTGTGGCGTTGGTGGGTGTTTTCAGAGTTTATTTACACTTGCTGTTGGCTGCTTCACCACCACATTGTGTCTTGTTTTGGCCATTTATTTTACTTTCTACAGTGAATAATGTCATATGCAAGTGCTAAACGTAAGCGTGTTGTGTTGAACATTGAACAGAAAGTGAATATTATAAGGAAAGTAGAACAAGGTGTTCCTAGATAAGATATATGTCGGGAATTTAACATCGGCAAGACGACTGTGGTGGACATTTTAAAGTCCAAAGATAACTTGTTCAAGTTTTATGCTGGTACAGAAACTAATGACGGAAATTCACAAGTGACTTGGGATGATGCACAACAAGGTTTAGAAAAATTCATTTCCTTCATGGAAACAAGGAATGAATTCACAACTCAGGAAGTCATGAACCAGTCTATGTTGCACTCCAGGTTTCTAAGTTATAGAAGAGCATCATCAAAGCAGTTAACCTTGCAGGAAACATTCAAGAGAGCTGCCAGGCAAACACCTACACCAACCACTACACCTGTACATTATATATCTATTCTTTATTATATTTATTAAATTATGTACATCCGAACATCCGACTATTCCAATTATCCGACCTACCTTCGGTCCCCCCAAGGTCGGATAATTAATACTTAGCTGTATCCCAAAACCCTCTTACTAATTTCTCTCACTGTAACGTCTATCTGTTTATCCACCATGTCTTCCTGGAATGTACACAGTATTTACAAGCTTTTAACTACTTTTCCCTTACTGATCCCATCTCCGTTGAGCAGAAATTTGACAGCGTCAAGCAGAAATTCTATGTGAATCAAAACATTCTTATTTAAGGGGACCGCCCACCCTAAATCTTGTTTACTGATGGATCTTGCTGTAAATTTGATGAGTTATTTAGGGCTAAGTAAGGACTTCAAAAGATAAGTTTCATTTAGATCTGGCGAATAGTTTTTTGCAAAATATAAAAAATTTAAAAAAAGAGGAAAATTAGGCTGATTTGAATTGCTTTCAACTTGTAGGATTATTGGTGGATTTCTTTTATTTTATAACCATTAACTCTTCTACTTATGACCAAAGACTATGTGGTGTGGTTTTTCTTTATCTTTTTTTATCACCGAGAAATAACATTTTGGAAAATGTTGAAAAATTTCCCCCAAAAATCTGTTTGAAACACTAGTGCATGTTCCTAATTGACATAAACAAAAAAACTCCACCACACTTTTCTTTGTTTGTTATCCAGCTATCCATTGATACCTCAAATGTAAAGATTGGATAAAAACTGATGAAGGAGTAGCAAATTGTATAAGAATAACTTTCATTTTTCAGAAACGAGCCCTAATTTTTTTTTTTTTTTTTTACTAAGTGTTACGTCAGTAAACCCTATAAGGGTTTTGTATATTGGTTCCATTTTACTTTCGAGACTAAAAAAGCATTATAATTGATATTTTATCGTCAAAACAGAACGAGGCGTGGCGCTAGCATGGTGGGGGGGGGGGGGCAGACTTAAACTCCTTTAAATATACTTTTAAGGGACAAACTATATATCAGTGTGTTGCCCAAGGCCACAGCCACCATTATATGACTTAAAAGGATTTTCACTAATTTTTATGAAATTTTGATATATTCAGGGTGGGCGGTCCCCTTAAGGGGTTTAAATCTACCCCCACCTCCCCCCACACCATGCTAGCGCCACGCCTCGTTCTGTTTTGACGATAAAATATCAATTATAATGCTTTTTTAGCCTCGAAAGTAAAATGGAACCAATATACAAAACCCTTATAGGGTTTACTGACGTAACACTTAGTAAAAAAAAAAAAAAAAAAAATTAGGGCTCGTTTCTGAAAAATGAAAGTTATTCTTATACAATTTGCTACTCCTTCATCAGTTTTTATCCAATCTTTACATTTGAGGTATCAATGGATAGCTGGATAACAAACAAAGAAAAGTGTGGTGGAGTTTTTTTGTTTATGTCAATTAGGAACATGCACTAGTGTTTCAAACAGATTTTTGGGGGAAATTTTTCAACATTTTCCAAAATGTTATTTCTCGGTGATAAAAAAAGATAAAGAAAAACCACACCACATAGTCTTTGGTCATAAGTAGAAGAGTTAATGGTTATAAAATAAAAGAAATCCACCAATAATCCTACGAGTTGAAAGCAATTCAAATCAGCCTAATTTTCCTCTTTCTTTACATTTTTTATATATTGCAAAAAACGATTGGCCAGATCTAAATGAAACTTATCTTTTGAAGTCCTTACTTAGCCCTAAATAACTCATCAAATTTACAGCAAGATCCATCAATAAACAAGATTTAGGGTGGGCGGTCCCCTTAAATATACTTTTAAGGGACAAACTATATATCAGTGTGTTGCCCAAGGCCACAGCCACCATTATATGACTTAAAAGGATTTTCGATAATTTTTATGAATTTCTGATATATTCAGGGTGGGCGGTCCCCTTAAGTTATACTGCTAACAATTACCTTTCTACATAACATAAACTTACTCAATACGCTGTACATTACAACAATACCCTTTTCCTCATGTTTACCCCTAACTATATTTTTTCCTTACCCCTTTAACACTACTTAAGACAAATTAGTGGTATATGGTCCATACTGCCTGGCACTAGATAACAATCACTTTGATGAACACTTTGTGTGCAAATTGCATTGTCAAAGGCCAACAATGTTTCTGCAGTTCTGCAAGATGCATTTCAAATACTGAACCTGTGGCAGCTACATAAGAAGGCCTTAGTGTCAGCTGTAATGTCAATCGCAATGCCAAGTTAATCGCGTAATCATACTGCTATGATTTTCTTTTCTTGCTTTGTGCACCAGCAGAAAGCCTATGAGCTTAAGATTGCATTCCTGGTTGTCCTGCACTTGGGGATGCTGGAATTGGCGGGAGATGATGAGGCCAAGGATGCTGCAGGTAATACTGTTAGTACATAACAGATGTTCACCTCAGATGTACCGTATTTGCCGGCGCATAAGACGCACTTTTTTCCCTTAAAAAGAAATGCAAAGTTCACCCTGCGTCTAATGCGGCCATATTAGCGAATGAGAGGTCGGGCAGAGAATGCAGAACAGCCGGTGGTGTATTACTAAAGGGGTCTGTAATTATCTGTGTTGAGCAGTAGTTCACTGAGCACAAATTTGTAGCTGTGTTATCAACAGTAATGCATAATACTAAGAAAAGGTTGGAGTTTAAGAGAAAATAAGAGTTGGGGCAACAAGATAGCGATTGTTGCTGCCAAGATGGCCGTGTCAGATGT
Organism: Chionoecetes opilio; assembly: GCA_016584305.1. Taxonomy (NCBI): domain Eukaryota; kingdom Metazoa; phylum Arthropoda; class Malacostraca; order Decapoda; family Majidae; genus Chionoecetes; species Chionoecetes opilio. The sequence goes on along the minus strand of JACEEZ010025266.1, from coordinate 55,526 downwards.
AAACATAATCCACCCCCCGCTGCTGCTCTCCATTGTAAAACGTTTGATAGAACGTCTCGGCGATGCCCTCCGCGCACCCACCTTGGGTCATTACCGCTCAGACTCCTCCCCGCACCCATGGAAAAGACAAACATCCCGCATATTAGATGTCGCCTTAACCCGCATTCGACTCGGGCCACACAAGTTGACACAACAGTTGAAATGAGATGATAGAAGGGAGGCAGAAAATAGTGTTGGAATTTTTGCTGGAATGAGTATTGTTGATAAATGGAATAGTGAAACAAAGAGCGTGTTCAAGTTTTATTTGAAGGAGTGTGAGCGGTGAGAGGGAGGTGTAGTATCTTGGGGAGTCTGTCTATACACACAAGGATGGAGAAAGGGCGTCGTGGCTTTGTAGTTTATTTGACAGCGAGTCATTGTACAACGTGGGGACAAGAGGTGCGCAGCGTGTGTCTCTGTGTGTCCTTTGGCTGCTTGAATTACCTGGCTGGTGTTGCAGTTGTGTCGGCGAGGACAAGTCAGGTCAGCGTCAGGTCACCCTCGGGCCTGTAATCCTGGTCTCAGACAGGGGGGTGGCCTAAGCCGATGCAGGTGTGTATGTGCGTGTGTGTTTTAGCGCCGCTACAGTGGTAAGCAAGGTGGGATAGGAGACAGCATAGGCCTTTGTACCACCTCGACCCCTCAATCCTCACCCCTGTACCTCTACGGATAAGGAAACTGTATGAAAGAGTGCTAGTAAAGAAGCTTCAATGGTACCTGTAGACGGGACAAAAGTCTTCCACACGGTACACCAAGACCAAGACCCATCACGGCGCCACACCGTCCGCCTCAAGGCCGAATCACACCATACCATCATGTTGAAATTGGTGACAGGGCACCGTCTCATCACATCCGTTAGAATTTCTTACATTCAAACAAATAGATGTGTTACACTAAACGGTGCGCCGCCGTCACGGCTCCAATACATCACTGTCCTGTCACGTAACGGTTTCTGGGGAAGAATATTTTAACGTAATGAGACTGTGCCGTGCTGATAATTGTCGTTTTCTCAAGGCTTTATGTACCCAAAACAATGTCTTTTAGAGTTCAACTCCTCTTCTTCATCTGACAGAAGTGCTATTAATGCAAATTTCTTCAAGCATAGCCTCTGAGGCACCATGTCTGCTTAGAGGGTGAGCAGGAACTGCCGAAAGTGACGAAACCGTGACGAATAGTGTGAATACTAGGCACGGCTGACGGAACGCTGCCGTGATTTCAGAGTGTGAATCAGCCTTCACCTGTACCTTCCTGAAGAAGACTAATCAACCCTCGCGACTGTGATAGATTCATAGGTGTAAACCAGTGCAAATATCGTCGATCCCGACAACGGTGCCGTTCAACAATTACAACAATAACAACAAGGTAGAGATGGTTACCTTACAGTGTTATCTAAATATCTTCGTGAATTTTTGTTATTGGACAACCACCGATTTCGAGGCCGAAACTTAAGTCCTCCTGAATAGTTTTGATGTGTTTTGAATTAATCTGGCTCTCATTTTTGTCGGAAATCAATGTTTGTTTACATGTGTGTATAGGCGAATTTTGGTGAAGAAGCCGTAAGAAGCCGGCTTCTTGCAGCTTGCGTTTTCTGTTAACGCGAGGCACTTTTAAGAAGCCGGCTTTTTACGGATTGGCCCAGCTGGGCAAGCCGTAAGAAGCCGGAAGAAGCGAGCCCTGGGCCCCGCTTATCACGGCTTCTCCCGCTTCATATGTCACGATACGTGACGTCAGAGAAAAACAACACGTGGCGGTGTTGCGCGAAGTTCAAAATCCTGTAGACTCCTCCATTCATCTATCGTATTTCACTAATTTTACTGCTTAACTGCTGCCCCGATATACGTTACAGGCAACATGAGTCACTAGCTTCCCATGAGAACACTTACAAGTAATAATGGTTGATAAAATAATACATGATAAAAACCATACTCCTGACTGTTTTTGATGTGGATAATTTAAGCTTTTGAGTAACTATTATTACTTGTAAGTGTTCTCATGGGAGGCTAGTGACTCGATGTTGCCTGTAACATGTATCAGGGCAGCAGTTAACCTGTAAAACCAGTGAAATAAGAGCGATGAATGGAGGTTTACAGGATTTCGCGCCTTGACAATATTTCGCAAAACAGCGGGACAGGCGGAACTAGTAATAGAGTGAATTTCGTCATAGAAATAATGTAATTACAGATAACAGGACACAAGTAAACACACAGATGTACATTCAAAAGCATGGACTTACCTTAAGACCACGTATAAGAATGTACAAGGTACCGTAGATAACACTACAGGGAGGTCCCGAAGATACGAGCAGTTAGGTTCCACCTGGCATACTCGTAAAGCGAAATCTCGTATAACGAAACATAACTAATGGTAAAATATAGGTTTAGTTCCAGGACCCCATCAATTAAAAAAAAAAGAAAAAAAAAAGACATGTTTTTCAAGCTAAAATAAACTATAGCAAACACAACAAACACACAGCGTCTATATTACCCACACTGTACTACCTATTCTGTAGAAAAAGCATTCTGAAAGAGAAAATAGCACACAAAATAACATAACTGCACATTAATTAAACATAAAACATGCATAACAAGCAAAAAAGACGTAATGTATGGGACGCCACGTGATACAAGAGAAGGTAGTGTAGTTGTCCCAAGGTTGTGGCCCCACACCTGCTAATTAACCCTAAATGTCAGGCCCCGCCATATGCTTAATTACCCTTCAGGTCACGCCTTGCTAGGGGTGACCTGACTGCGGTCCCAAGGTTGGGGCCGCAAACCTGCTAATTACCCCTAAATGTCAGGTCGCACCATATGCTTAATTACCCTTCAGGTCACGGCTTGCTAGGGGTGACCTCACTGGGGTCAACCAAATCCCCCTTTGTCCAGCCCGGGAGTGGTAGGGCGCGCATTTTGAGCTTGATAATTTTACTCACCCCAGTCTGAATGTCGTATCATTGGATTTTCGATCTCGTATATTGAAAATAGACCCTAATTTACACATCTCGTATCATCGGATTCTCGTATACCGAATGCTCGTATAACGGGACCTCCCTGTATATAGTCGCCAGTCAATTGCCACTGCACTAATGTCGCCAGGCACAATATATTACGAATTTTAGCATCCCTATAGACTTGTATGTGCCACTGAAGACCTGTAGTGTGATGTACATAATATAAACTACTGTGGATGTGTCTTCAGTGGCACATACAAATCAGTAGTGATGCTAAAATTCGTAATATATTGTGCCTGGCGACATTAGTGCAGTGGCAAGTGACTGGCGACTATAGTGTTATCTACGGTAGAGCAGCTGATAGGTATATATTGTGGAAATGACTAGCATTGCGTTTAATTCAGTATGTTTATGAGAGAAGATGTGGTTGGATATGAGTTGAAGATGACAATTCGTCATTGTGTGCACATTCACCTTTTTTTGGCATTAAATCAATCAATCAATCGTCATTGTGTGGTTGCTTTGTTTACAGCTATCAGCTGTGATCGCCGAGCGGGCGAGCCCCGACAAGAAGCTGGCAACTGTCAGTCGTTCTGGCGAGGCACGCAAACGAGAGAGAAGTCGGTAAGAAGCCGGCTTCTTACGGCTTCTTCACCAAAATTTGCCTTATGTGGGGGAGGCAACCTGCCCCTCCAGGTCTGCCCCGCAAACATTGCTACGCTTCACACTGCCATATTATTGGTAATTTTCGTTATTTCTCTATATCATCTGTTACTAAACCAAACCTCACCTCTAACCTAACCTAATCTGATTTAACCTAACTTAACTTTCTGGCTGAAGTAACGGTAGATTTTCGGTACTACGTGTAATGCCATTATTATTCAATTGCGCCATGGGAAATGGGGCTCAAAATACTCATAATGAAGAAAGCTACACGATGGTGTCGGTAAGAGTCCTAGGACTTCTGAAAGCCTACTACCAAAATAATACCAATATCTATACTGCAAATTTTCCACAAAGTCTAAACACATAGCAGAAAAGCAACAAAGGCATACCTACAACATTAAATCTAAGCTATATGTCATAGGTAGCAAATATTAGAATATCAATACATGGGGGCATCCTGCAATATATTATGATTTATGACCGATTTTGGTTACACTATCATTCTCTTTACATTTTAACTAGTTTAATTTTTCATTCACATTCACTGCACTGTGAATATTGTATTTAGGTACATGCTCATAATTATTTGCTTTCCCATATAAATCCTTTTTTTTTTAATAACTTGTTAATTTTACGAGAAAAAAAAAATTCACATCAAAAACACCAATATTTTTTTTCTTCTCAAAACCTCTTTGTAAAGTAGATGTGCGTCTTATGCAGAGGTGCATCTTATGCGCCGGCAAATACGGTACTTTCAATTACTTCACTCAGGTGAACAGCCGATGAAAATGCGCAGTTCCATCATTGAAAATGCTTGGAACTGTTCCCACCTCTGTCACAGCTAGTGGGATCAGGCTGCTTTGGTTGACTATGTTTTTGAACTAATGAAGGATTAGCAGCCTGTGAAAGAATGGTGATATAAAAGTAATCACACTTTACATTACTCTATCCATACTAGAGATGTATCGGATGTCAGAATTCAGAGATCCGCGGATGCGGATGTGTATGCTTATGTCATACTTACATATTTTGCTGATGCAGATGCGGATATCAGTTTCTAAAAAACAGCGAATGTGGATGCAGATGTCAGATTATGACATCCTCACGGGTGCGGATGCTTTCAGGATATTGGTATAAAAAATATGTGTTAAACAAATCCTATGTGTCCATTGATATCCTGGAATTTTAGAACAATTCATGCATAACTTTGAATTTTTCGTGTATTAAACAAATTTGGGTACTATATTATTTTTCTGCGTAATGCTGAATTTTCATAAAGGGTGGTTGCATTAAACGAAGTATATGTGTACATATATTCTATACCTTACTCCTATTTTCCACCTTTCATGATGTGCCGTAGACCATTTATGATCTTTCACGGTAAAGGTACACACACAAAACACACACGTGTGTTTGCACATACTCTACATCCTCACATTCAAGAATGAGGACATAAGATAAGATACTTTGATCCTATCCAGACACTTTGCAAGTACCAACTACAAGGTTATTGACTATACAAAGCGCCACCACGCCAGGACGAACCTGGTGGACTCGAACCGCTGACCGAATGCAGGGACTCTGCATGCGAGTCCACGACTCTACCAACCATGCCACCCTGACGGGTAGAATGAGGACATGCCACCCTCAGTTCCTGCTAAGATTTTGAAGTCACAGCTCCTCAGCTTACATCTTGTACCTATTCTATGCCAGGTGAACATGGACTATACCATGAAAGGAAAAAAGCCTGAATTGTATCCGCTCAGCTAGGGATTCAAACCCTCGTTCTCTCAGACCTCTCGATTGTAAGTCACTACAGTAACCACTACACCACTGGGCTGCTATTGATTGCCCGGCTGGGCGAAGAAAATCTGGGCAACAATAACTACACTTCTTCATCACATATCAATAATTTACATTGGGTTATGTAAGACATGACCTGCTAAACTCTGGAAGTCACCTCAACAGCAGGAGACAGATATGCAAGGCAGTCATAAAACTCCCATCGTGCCGGCTGCAAGAAACAGACTCTGCGGGCTGCTCCGAGTTGACGAAAGGCAGAGTCTTGAGTTGTGATATTGGGTTGCTGCGAAAAAAGTTGCTAAAAAAGTGTCCGTGTGAACCGCCATAGGCCTATACTGTATTTAAATATTTCATTCATTAACAGTCCGTCACAAGACAAATACTCTTATGTTCTTATATCCGACTAATACATCTATAGGCATATAATTCTTTGTTATATCCAAATTAAAACTAAGCATATATTGCAGGTATGTGAGCGGCATTTCACAGAGGACGACTTCAGGCGGGAGGCCTCGGCAACAGATTCACTAACAGGGAGAACAGTGACTGCGCCACTGAAGAAAGCCGTTCTGCATCCTTGGGCTGTTCCAAGTATTCTCCCCAACTGCCCTTCATACTTATCAACACACAAACACTCAAGACCAACACCTGACTCGAGGAGAAAAAGAAGAGATAAAATAGCAAAAAGAAAAGCTTTGCTGGAGAGTGTTGCTGATGAAGACCAGTATAGGAGAGAAAGGAAATTTCATAATGTTGATGAACTGGAGCAGAAAACCAAATTCATAGATGAAACTTACTGGACTGTAATTAGAAAACATGATTCTCTTTGGATTAATCGAGTAGTAGAATCACCATACCCAAGTATACTGTTCTCTGTGGTTGTTAAGCCAACCTGTGCAGTCCAAGTATTCTTGAAAGATGCAGAAATGCACAAGCTTGGAAATTATAGAATTCCTTCCATTATAGATGACACAAACAATCTTGATGAATTGTTGCAAAATGTTAGACAGTTTGATTCAGAAACCATGCAGCTAATTCATGCAGTGCAACCACTATAATACAGATAGTTCTCTCTGCTAACTGTTATAAAGGATGAATCTTGTCAGCATCTGGCCCCTCTGAAGTTTTTATGTGAACAGCTATACTTGATGACCCTGAAGAAGTTACATTATCAGGGTTGTTTGATTTAAATAAAATATTATTTTTTTTAAATCACTGATTTGAATCATAACCATATCATTATTTGAAAACGAGAGGGGAAAGAAGGAAAATTAAGCAAATGGGCTTTCTGAACACCAATTTTATCATTGTAGTATAATTATATCATAATGAGACACAATGAGTGGTGCGCGGGAATCCACTGTGGCACTTTGAGATAGCAAATTGCCATGTGGCTGTTTTCACAGAAGAAATATTTTTTTTCTCAATTATATATATATATGTTTTTGTTGTACTGTACAAAAAGCCACACTACTCTAACCTAAAGTTGAATGTGCATGTTACTTTTGTTTATAAAAAGCCAAAGTGATATTGACCAAAGTTTAATATGCATTATGATTATCAAACAAAAAAATATTATTCTCTTGTTCAACCAGCTAAGTAATTATTACTACAACAAATATGATATAACATTTTTATTTAAATCAATATGTATCAATAAATGTATAGTGTATAGTGAAATTAGCATTATTAAGAAAAAGTATAGATAAATTTAAGATTACCCATAATAGTACAAATTCCTTTTTCATAATGAGAGTTAGCTAAAAGAAAGTACCTTGTAACTGTATATAATAAACAAATTTAACTTTAATTTAATTGGTTAGACCCAACAAAGAATTTAAGCATCATCGTGATCATGAGGAGGAGTGTGTTGAGTCAGGGACTTCAAAAGGAAAACAAGTTTTGCTGCCTTCTCTGTACCGAGGCGGTGCCTCAGTTTTGAGTGTACTGTTATATGCATTATAATGTTATATTCATGTTATAAGCATTTTTAATTCACTTATTCTATCTCTTTTTTGTTATAGATATGCTAAACAATATCCTGTAGTAGTTAGATTTCACCTAGAACATCAAATTAATATAAATAAACAAAATCAATTTAAATAAAAAAAATCCAATTTAAATCAAATACATTTTTTTTTTTTTTTTTTTTTTAATTGAAAAAATCAACAACCGTGTACATTATTCAGCAGAATTTTTTTTTATTTTCATCTCTTTTATACAACTGCTCTCCTCAAGGCTACAGACTTCTCAGAGAATTTTTATATTTTATTATGCCAGGATACTGCACCATTAAAAGGATTTTTGGGTCAAATGCCCACAGTCCCGGTGCTGAGCAGCATGACGATCATTTCTTATCGTACATAAAAGGCAAATTCAAATTACTGCATGTGGTAGATAAAACTACTATTAATGGCAGATGAAATTCACAAAGCCATATTTTGACTATAAAGGTGGGAATGTTGTTGGTGCAGCATTCAACAGTTTTGCAGCTGCAACTAGTGCTTTTGTATTCATGGTAGGTAGTATTGTATCAAAATTTAAAGAAGTTTGCTACATAGTACCAGCAAAATGCATGAAGGCTGAACTCTTGCATGAACTTATAAAACGGGTGATTTTAGGGTTAGAGGATATAGGCTTCAGTGTCTGTTGTGTTATTACAGGCAACAATGCTATCAACAGAAAAGCATTATCATATTTTGCCAAGCCTGCCAAGCTGTCAGTTGTATATCCTCATCCTGCTCAGAGTAACAGACCTTTGTTCTTTATGTTTGATTCTGTGCATATACTGAAATGTATTAGAAATAACTGGATTGGTCAGAAAGATGCTGAAAAGACGATGAAATTATCGTCAAGTTAGTTCGAAGTCAAATTATTGACCCGTTAGTCTAACGTCAGTGGTGGGTAAATTACTGGAATCTATTATTGCAAAACACATTAGAGAGCATTTAAAAAACCATAGTTTGATCAATGATTCACAACATGGATTCACCAAGGGTAGGTCATGTCTCACCAATTTATTGAGTTTTCATAGGAAAGTTTATGAGACAGCAGATAATGATAAGGATTATATAATATACCTGGACTTTAATAAGGCATTCGACAAAGTACCACACGAGCGACTCTTAAATAAGGTTAAGGCTCATGGAATAGATGGGAAGGTTCTTCATTGGATCAGAGCTTGGCTAAGTGATAGGCAACAAAGGGTTACAATTAATGGTTCTAAATCTGAATGGGGACAGGTGACAAGTGGAGTTCCACAAGGGTCTGTTTTGGGTTCATTACTATTTTTGATTTACATCAACGACTTGGATAATGGGATCAGTAGTGATAACAGCAAGTTTGCTGATGAAAGTAAGGTAGGTAGGATTATTGGATCACAGTCTGATGTAAACATATTGCAGGGAGACTTAGATAAACTTAATGATTGGGTAGTCAGATGGCAGATGGAATTTAATATTGATAAGTGCAGCATTATGAATGTTGGTAGAAAAAATCCTGGTAATAGCTACACCATACGCAATGTATCGCTGAAAAGATCAGAAGGTGAGAAAGATCTTGGAGTGAGGGTGAGCCCAGACCTCCGACCTAGGAAACAATGTATTGAGGCTAGAAACTGAGCTAAGAGAGTGTTAGGATTCATTACCAGAAGTGTTAAAAGTAGAAGTGCGGAAGTTATTCTAAAGATTTATCTGGCTCTAGTCAGACCTCACCTAGACTATGCGGTTCAGTTTTGGTCTCCATATTACAGGATGGATATATAGCCTTGTTAGAATCAGTGCAGAGAAGGATGACCAGAATTATTCAAGGGATACGTAACTTTAGTTATGAGAAGAGATGAAGCTATTAAAGTTACACTCACTCGAGAGACGCAGAATAATTGGCGATCAGATAGAAGTTTTTAAGTGGATAAAGGGATTTAATAAAGGAGAGGTAGGAAAAGTTCGTACTGCTATTACCCAGGGTAGAACAAGAAGTAACGGATTAAAGCTGGAAAAGCGTAGATTTAAAAAAGAAATAGGGAAAAACAGCTTCACAAATAGGGTGGTGAATGATTGGAATGGACTCAGTAGACATGTAGTTAGTGTGGAGTCATTAGAGAGCTTTAACCCGTAAAGCGCGGCTATGCCCATTTGGTCACTCACTAAGAAAACGCGAGTATGCCCAATTGGGCGGCCGCCAAATTAAAAAAGGTGGGCTAATTTTTCTGCTGGTGAAATCTGGCAACTCTACTTTACCTGAGAATGACCCAGGGGTCACACATAGGCTCAGTGACCCAGTGACCAGCATGGAAGGTGAAGGTGCTAACAGGTCTCTCCCTATCGCGGGCAGAGAGATTAGAGAGGAAGACCCTTGCGGCCTGTTTTCTGTGAACGAGCTGTACCATGGATTCCATAAACCTCAACGCTCTTCATCTTGCAAGTACAATTATAGAATAACCACAAGACTTTAGCCAAAAAAATTTTTTTTTAGCGTTTGCATAAATATATGGCGAATACATTGATACACATTCAAGTTTGTTTAGCGACTATAAGAATTCTGGCAAAAGTCCCGCGTACACATAGATATTGTTACACAGGTATCCGCAGTTTACGGGTTAAAAGGGGGCTAGATAGTGTTGATGTGTGGAACAAGGGTGAAGTCCATTTGAATATGGAGCGCTATGACGTCATGACATGACATCGTTGTCATGGCGGACCAGCTGATCGGCGAATGGTCAGCTAACGGCAGTTGATACCCGGCGCCCGGTGAGTGAACACAACACTGGTAGCAGAGTGTAGTTACTGCATTATGGTGGCATCCAAGTGGCTCCCAAAGTTTGTTGATGAGTGGGCGTACGAGAATTGGAGGAAAGACATTGAAATATGGTATGAACTAACTGATTTGAAGAAAGAGAAACAGGGCCCATATGAACAACAATAACTTAAGTATAAGGAGGACTTACACTTATTTCCTGTGCAGGAGTACTTTACTGAGCAAACTAGTTAAGTGTATCTTCCAGTTATGCTCAGCGCTCGCTAAGTAAAGTATTTAAAGGAAAACTTACGTAAATCATAAAAGTATGAAAACAGGAAAGTGCAAAAGAGAGGAACTTTTAAATTAGAATAATTGTCAGTGTTACCGTATATATGATTGAAGTTCATATGTTAACAACGTAAATGGAAGGTAATATGAACTTTGTGATGAAAGATATGGACCAAAATGTGATATTCAGAGGGCACATTATGATTTTTGTTTCGGACCGGCAACTGCAGAGTGGCGCCACATTTGTTTGTACTTGGCAGTACATGCCGTGCAAGGATATTATATATCTTTCTAATATCCTTGATCCCGTGTACGTACTGACTGAAAAGTTTTTAAAGGTCCCCTTAAGTGGGGTCATTTCATATCCTGTCAACGGCATTCATCAAATGCTTAGCTTACCCTACTGGGGTGGCTATCATAGTTGCCTCTAAACAAGTGATATATATGATTATCACCAAACATTTCTATGCATAAATACTGATGGATTTCAATAGTATACCAATAATACACGGTGATTTGTAGATACAGTTGTCCCTTTGGGTATCTATATCAAGGCATAAGGCAGGAATGTAAGGAATACAAATGGGCAAAAAAATTGGACATGTAGCTGCTTTAGATAAATGCATTTCTGGACACACCTAATGGTGGGTAGCCTACCATTTCGATATTGAGCACTAAAATGTACTTGCATAGCTGAATGTTATTTCAGCCAGAAACAGTTAGGTTAGTTTAAATAAGAGTAACGAGATGGAGCGTGCTCGTTTTCTATACATTTTGATGTGTTAAGAATGATGGTAACGTTGAAAATCGTCCGAAATGCCTCATTTTGCATTTATCCACCTCCTCCCTAACAAACCTAGGGACCCGTCGGGAATGCGGGGTTTTGGGCGGGGAAATGGAAAGGAGTTTTTATCGGGTTAGTAGATTATGTGGATGACGTAAAATATATCCGGTAAAAACTCGATGGGATGATATAAGGCTGAAAATACATTAAAAATATATAATTGATAGTGTACGGGAATAACCTACTTATTCTTGTAAAAATCGCCCCTTAAATCTTTACAATGGTAAAACTGCTGCTTAATACAAAACATGGACGATTTGTAATTGTATACATCCGACGATTTTTAATGTGACCATCATTTTTAATACACTACCCTCCCGAGTTTCACGCTATGCGAGTTTCGCGATCCTCGAGTTTGTGCTGAGTCCTAAATTCTTATCATCCCGACTTTCGCGCATTATATCCCCGAGTTTCGCTTTTTTTTTTTGTTGTGTGTGTGTGTGTGTGTGTGTGTGTGCCCACAGCGCCGTTAGGCAGTGACCTCCAGGAGTGGGATGGTAGGCCCTGGAGGTTAACTTGAGGGCTGTGATGGTTGGCCCTTGTCCGTGGTGGCGCAGACAGAATTTCTATAGTGACGCCTGTGATTAGAGGCTCATGCCGCCCCCCTGTGTCCTCCGATGCACTCGCAATCGAAGGTAGAGTTAATGGGCAGCGTGTGGGTGTTATTAGACCACTCAACGGTGCAGAGAAAGATTTTAAGTGGATTTTACAGCCCTCATCAAGGATCGAACTCGGATCACCGAGAACGCCACTCGGAGACTTCTTCTTCTTGTGACCTTTTCTGCTTAGTATCACTTTGTAGGTCGTCTGTCAAGCTCGTACTCGAGCTTGACATATATCTTGACGCTAACCACTCTGCTACCGCCTCCCATAAGAGACGTACGGGACACGTCTTCCTTCCTTCCTGCTTAGTATAGTATTATAATAGGCTTTGTATAGCTTGTATGTAGTTTTGCATTGGTTTTTTTCCATTTGTTTGTGTTTTTCTCTACAGGAGCAGCCGGTGTCACATAAGATAGGTAACACCTCGAAATAAGTAGCACCTTACCTTACACCCCCGCCGCTCCTTACTTATTTACCACAAAATACTCCTTTATAAGTGATTAACCATGACGTGTGTGGTACTGTGGTTTCTGGAGGTACTGGAGGAGACAGGAGAGAAGAGAGGAAGGCATTGTGACAGTGTTATTGCCGTATAACACTGTCACACAACCATCAGCTGACAAGATATGTGTCAAGCTCACTCACTCAGACCAAAACAGCATCCGCTGGGTGACTCGCAACTCAAGCTCAATCTCAAGCTCCTCTCCTCCCTCCTCTTCTCTACGTAGTGTTGGCCGAAGCCACCACCCCGGGAGGCGGGTCACAAACCCTAGGCTAACACCCAGTACCCATTGACTGCTGGGTGGACAGGGGCTTGGGGCATTTTCAGGATATTTTTTTTGGGAAAAAGTGAGTCTTATAAGCTGTAAAATACGGTAGGTACACAGCCCTCAAGTTAACCTCCAGGGCCTACCATCCCACCCCTGGAGGTCACTGCCTAACGGCGCTGTAGGCACACACACACACACACACACACACAAAAAAAAAACCCGGACTAAATAAGCATTTTTACAGTGTTTTCAATACCAGAGTTTCGCGATCCGCGAGTTTCGCGCTATGCCTCCGGAAGAAAGCAAGCGCGAAACTCGGGAGGGTAGTGTAGATCAAAAACTCAAAATACATGGGAAAAGAGCACTTCTAACCTCATACTCAATTCCTGGTTGGAAGTATCAATTACCAAAATAATACTAACCTAACCTCACTATACCTAACCTTAACCTAACCTACCCTTGCCAATAACCTCCATGCGAGATCTAAAGACGGGAAAGGACTCAAAATTTTTACCAGGGTTAGGTTAAATTATATTGAGGATAGGTTAGTATTTTCTTTTTAGGGGGGGTGGGGGGTGCTCGCTAAGAGGTTATTGGTTAGGTTAGGTTATAGCGAAGTTAAATTTGTAATATTAATCTTTTTTTTCTTTTTTTAGTTCCAAGGGGAGTCGTTCAGGCTGGTTGGGGGGTATCTCTCCCCCACTTCATAATTACGTTTTAGAGGTATGTGAAGGGATCTGTGAAGGTCTGGAGAGGAAAAAAATACTAATGAGGGCGGGATAGGACTCTAGAATTTTACCCCAGATTCAATCAATACACATAAAAACATTTCAGGTAAACAAAGACGACCTAGAAATCAGTGGTGCCCAATAACGAAAATGTACCAAATGGGTAATATGATTACTTGTGACGGTATATGTGCAGTTTAAAACAATATATGATTGGCGGTTTTAAATCTAAACGTTTCGTTCTTATCATAAGGAGTATTTCTAACCTGTATTACCGCTGTCGGAAATTAAAAAGGCTAATATTTAGGTTAGGTTTGGTTAGGTTAGTTAGAGAGTTAGGTTATGTTAGTTAGAATGTTATGTTAGGTTAGTTTGATTGTTTGATTAGGTTAATATTTGATATTTTTACAAATGGAGTATTTTTTCCCATCAAAACGTCTAAAAAGTTTATTAGTAGAAATTTGTCATAACTTTTTCTAATTGCAAAATGCTCACTTTTTTTAGGCTTGTACAGTAAAAAAAACTATCTCCATTAGGGAAAGCATCACATATTAAGCTAAAAAACTCACTTGTCTTTAAAATATTGCAAGTCTGCACTGCACATAACTGCACTTTTTTCCCGAAACTGCATATTATTCATTCGCGATCCAGTCTGTACCTTTTAATAATTTCAGCATCATCATACATATCCATAACGTCTTTCTAGCCCTGTACATTTTTGGCCTCGGGAGGGATTATTCCTTGTTGTGCGTCCATCTTGGCCTAGTGAAGACTTGAGTGCTGGAGAAACGACTTGAGCATGCCCATCAAGGACATTTAACTTTGGTGCCTGTTAAGCATACTTAAATCGGATAAGCATTTTGCTTCAAATGACTTAAGCATTCCCTTAATGAGGGAGGGTAAGATGAGCAAATTTTTGTCTGCTAAGTACGCTTAACAATACTAAGTATTGTGGTTTATCTGGGTCCAGGCGTTAGCTATCCATTTGTCTTTGGATGGCCGGGCAAGACAAGCGTCGTCTGAGATGGACATGGTGGATCTGAAAAAGGAAAATGGCGTGGATACTTTACTGGAGAAACTTGATGGCTTGTTTTTGGTGGACAAAGGCCGCCGACAATTTGCGGCATTCCAGGAGTTATACAATTTTCGGGGGAGCAGTGATATGGAGATCAGGAAATTTGTGTCAGTGTTCGAACACACATATTTCAAGTTCAACAAGCAAGGTATGTCTCTCCCAGATCCAGTTATGGCTTTCATGTTACTTGCTTCATGCCGATTGAGGGACAGTGAGCAACAATTAGTGATGTCTGCAATCACGGAGGTGTCATATGGCAACATGAAAAATGCTTTCAACCGCATATTCGCTGGGGAAATCAGTGCGCAGTTTGAATCTGTACCAGCCGGGCCTGCTTGTGGTGTAAAAAGTGAGCCAGTTTTTATGGGGGAAGAGATGACGGGTCAGAGTGAAGGTGTGGTGAAGGAGGAAGAGGCATTATATGTCAGAGGTTTTCAGCGTGGAAGATCGGGGTATGGAGGCGGTCACAGGGGCAGACAGTCAAGCAGGGCAAGAGGCTACCCCAGTTCATCCACAAGGAGGCAGAATCCATTAGGGCCGGATGGTAGGGTAACAAGGTGCATGATATGTGACTCCCGATTCCATTGGGTCAGGTACTGTCCAGATGCTTATGAAAATAATGGAAGTCGTGGGAATTCTGCAGCAGCAAGTGGCAGTCTTGAGGGAGATCCTGAGACAGCATATTTATCATTATTTATAGGTTATGCTGGAGACGGAGATAGTGATGTTAAATTAAGTGGGCTTGTGAAAGATGCCAAGGGCTGTGCAGTACTGGACTCAGGGTGTTCTACTACAGTGTGTGGAACTGGCTGGCTTAATGGTTTTCTGAGTAGCCTTTGTGATTATGAACGGGATAAGATTGTGGAAGAGAAGTCAATCTCCACGTTTACTTTTGCTGATGGTGTCACTGTCCCTTCCATTAAACGGGTCACACTGCCTTGTTGTATTGGAAATATGAGTGCAAGAATTGTGACTGATGTGGTGCATTGTAATATTCCATTACTGTTCAGCAGGCGTTCGATGAAAAAAGCAGAGATGTTAGTAAACTTTGCTACAGACCAGGTCAAGATTCGTGGAAGGGTGATAGATCTACAGACATCAGCATCAGGTCATTATCTATTGCCGATATCAGCGTGACAAGGACTGGAGTTAGGGGGAATGATTTCTTTGGCTGCTGTGAAGGGGATGGATGTGAAGAAGACAGCTTCAAAACTTCACAGGCAGTTTGGACACCCCATATCAGCAAAGCTTATCAAACTCATCAGTAATGCAGGGATTGAGAATTCAGAACTGGAACGTGCTGTCCGAAAGGTAACCGAGGAGTGTGAGGTCTGCTTTAAATTTGGGAAGGCTAAACCACGTCCCATAGTTAGCATGCCTATGGCGTCTAAATTGAATGAGGTCATTGCTATGGACCTAAAGGCCTGGGGCAATAAATATTTTCTGGTTGTTGTTGATTTGACAACTAGATACTGTATGGCAACAGTGATTGGAGATAAACGTGCGTCCACCATTATCAAGGCTGTGTTTCAGAGCTGGATTGTTACATTCGGTGCACCTGGAAAGATCCTAACGGACAATGGCTGTGAGTTCAACAATTAAGATATGAGGTCACTTGGAGAGGCGTTCAATATTAAGATTATGACAACCTCAGCAGAGAGTCCCTGGAGCAACGGTGTGTGCGAACGTTTAAATGCAGTGATCGGTGATATCGTAAGGAAAATTATGGCAGACAGCAAGTGTGACTTTGGTGTGGCTTTGGCCTGGGCAGTATCAGCGAGAAATGCCCTAACCAACTTTACGGGTTTTTCCCCTAATCAGCTAGTTTTTGATGTTGGTTGAACTCGCCCGTTGGTGAGTTGTTACCAACAATGTGTAGTTTGTGCAATGTAATATACAATTACTGCTATTAGAAAATTTCAAAGATTTCAAAGATTTCTAAGCTTGTGGTGGGGGACATATTTTAAAAATTGAACGGAATCACTAAGTTTTTTGTAATGTGCACTAAAATGTTCATTACATTTCATAGCAGGCAAATTTTTTTATTCCGAGTCATAACCCTAGTGAGCACATGTCAAGTCCTTCAGTTTCTCAAGATGAAACACAGTATGGTTACCTCTTGAGATTCTTCTGGACTTGACATGAAGCTTAAGTGTAGCAACAACAAGTCTGTGATCTGTTCCAAAGAACTCAGCACTCCGGTAAACCCTGCAGTTCTGGAGGATCCTCCGAGTACTAACGAGGACGTGGTCGATCTCCTTAGCTACCCCTTCGGCATTACTATACCATGTCCAGCGGTGCAGCTCTGGTCTCTGGTACCAAGAACCTGCACTTCTCAACCTTCTAGATCTTGCAAAATTCAGAAGCAGAGAACTGTTGGTGTTTCTGGTACCGGAGCCATGGGGACCAACACATAACTCGTAGCCATCTCTCACAGTGCCAGTAGTAGGGGTGCCCTGTGGTGCGCGTGAAATCGACCTCCGCCGTGCGACAGGAGTTAACCAGTCTGCTAGGCCATTCACTTGCTGCATATGACTATCAATGAAAATCATATAGACTATGGTTTATCAGTATATATAATATAATGTTATCTTCGTAAGTGTTTGTTCTATAATATTATAAAATAAAAAACAGTAAAATACGCTAAAGAAATGCCATTACGAGACTCTGAAGAAATATGCATGATCTTATTATTCACTTCAACTCTTCGCCATTTAAAACTTTGCTAGTCAACATTTACCATGAAACATATCAATAG
Source organism: Chionoecetes opilio (assembly GCA_016584305.1). Taxonomy (NCBI): domain Eukaryota; kingdom Metazoa; phylum Arthropoda; class Malacostraca; order Decapoda; family Majidae; genus Chionoecetes; species Chionoecetes opilio. The sequence continues at coordinate 38,268 of JACEEZ010025266.1, read as the reverse complement.
AAGCGCAATTTTATTAGCTGTCCATTGATATATTTCGTTTTCTGATAAATGAATTAGAACCATGCATAAATTAGCGTTAATTAAATAAATAAAATCATCAATCGGGTAATTTTCCCAATTGATGATGATGTTATTTATTTAGTTAATGCTAATTTATGCATGGTGCTAATTCATTTATCAGAAAACGAAATATATAAGTGAATAAATAACATCATCAATCGGGAAAATTACCTGATTGATGATTTTATTTATTTGGTTAACGGTAATGTATGCATGGTTGTAATTCATTTATCAGAAAACAAAATATATCAATGGAAAGCTAAACAAATTGCGTTTCTATTGATATATTTCATGGTAAATGTTGACTCGCAAAGTTTTATATGGCGAAGAGTTGAAGTGAATATTCTTTGGTCATATTCAGCAAGTGAATGGGCCAGCAGACTGGTACAACACCTGCTGCACGGCGACGCCACCGTCGGCGGATAACAGAAGTTGCATTGGAGGTAGGGTCTCTGTAATAAGAGGGTACCGCCATTCATAGGCCATATGTTAAACGCTACTGGGTGCCATCTTAGTACCAGGGTGTGTGGGTTGTCACCGGGAGGCGACCGTAGTGTAACGGTAGCACATCCACCCGGCAAGTGGAAGGTCTCGGGTTCGATCCCCGAGCGGTGCCTGCCTTTTCCGTGAACCCCCTACCTCTAACATGGCGCAGTGAGTAGGATCCAGAGTGATACACATTCCCCGGACTGGCCCTGGAGGGCCTTAGGGGGGAGATGTGCGGGTTGTCACCGGGAGGCGACCGTAGTGTAGCGGTAGCACATCCGCCCGGCAAGTGCAAGGTCTCGGGTTCGATCCCCGAGCGGTGCCTGCCTTTTCGGTGAACTCTAACACAGGGCCTCCCTCTTTACCCAAGACCCGCGGAAGTTCTCAAGGCATTACCCGGCAGTATATCATGTTATACATGTATAAAGGATATACAGTCAAACCTCGATATAACGGACCTCGATGTAACGGACTTCGGATGTAACTGACTCCATTTGTGTGACTTTTTTTTTTTTTTTTTTTTTTTTTTTTTTTTTGCATATTAGACCGCTTATCGCCGCTTGAATTGTCAACTCAACATAATTGTATTATTTTCTCATTTTACTTTGGAATGCTTGGGTTTTAAGGAGTTTTGATGTATCACATATTAAGAAATAATATTATAAGGAAGGAGCCTGTGTTGCTAGTGATTTAGTGGTAGAAGGTGTGTATTGTTTAAAATAGTCACTATTAATGTTATGGTGTGGCCGCTGTTACATCTCCCTGTCACCTCAACACCCTAAATCACCCTTATCTAAAGTGACACGCAGTGCTACACCGACCTAAATAGTGACACGTGTATAGAACTGCACTTCACAACCATATAATATATATAATAATGAGCATTAGTCCTGATAATAAGCAATACCTTTGGAAGCCACGGCTGAATCTGGCTCGTAGTAATTTGTTTACCTTTCAATAGAGCTTGAGCTTGACTAGCTACACGGTATGGTTGTGTTTGTGATTATTTCTCATTTATTTCACGTGTAGGAGCGAACCAAATTCAGCATGTAGTGCCAGTCACTGTTTACCTCCCAACATAGCTACACAGTCTGGTTGTGTTTGTGATTATTTCTCATTTATTTAACAATTTTTCCGTTTTTTTCATATATTTTTCAACCCTTGGGAAAGTACCCTCGCTATAACGGACAATCGGCTTTATCTCCTTCCTCCCTTTAGTCCGTTATATCGAGGTTTGACTGTACTGTTATCTGCGGAAATATTTGTTCTATAAGATTATCACATAAAACACAGTAAAACACATTAAATAAAGGTCATTATAAGTCTGAAGAAATATGCATGAACTTACAATTCACTTAAACACGTCGTCATGTAAAACTTTGTGGGACAACTTATAAGATGGAAGATATCTATAGAAGCAGAATTTTATTAGCTTTCCATTGATATATTTCGTTTTCTGATACATACAGTAGTACCATGTACCATTACATACCATTAGTACCAGTACATACCATTAGCGTTAACTAAATATATCGCCGTGCCGGCCGCTCTCTCTCTCTCTCCGTGAAAAAGAGAGAGAGAGAGTTACCAAAATACTTTTTCTACTATATATATATATATAGAGTAGAATTTTTTTTTGGTCTCTCTCTCTCTCTCTCTCTCTCTCTCTCTCTCTGAGAAATTAAATTAGAGAAATCTCTAATTTAATCTCTAATCGTGAAAGAGAGAGAGAGAGAGAGAGTTACCAAAATACTTTTTCTAATACAGTGGTACCTTGACTTACGAGTGCCCCAACTTGAGAGTTTTCAGAGTTACGAGCAGTCGCCCAGTCGATTTTTTGCTTTGTGTTGCGAGCCAAAATCCGAGTTACGAGCTTTTTTTTTTTTTTTTTTACGGGCGAGCTTCAGATACGCCGCCACCAGTTGGCGCAGCGAACGCCACAACATCTGCCCAGCATCCCGCGTCTCACTCGTTCACTTCACCTGGTTACCTCGCCGTGGAAGCATCTCTGTTGTGTTGTGCTCACACAGGCAAATGCAAATGGCGGAGGGTAAGTGCAGTACGTTTAGCGGCAGTTCCACCCACAGCTGATACACAGAGTATAAACAAACACTGGCGAATGCAAATGGCGGAGGGTGAGTGCAGTACGTTTAGCGGCAGTTCCACCCACAGCTGATACACAGACTGTAAACACTGGCGAATGCAAATGGCGGAGGGTGAGTGCAGTCCAGTCATATAGGTACAGTAAAAAATTGGGGTGGTTTTTTTTGGGCAGGAACGGATTAATGGTATTTCAATTAATTTCAATGAGGAAAATTTATTTGATATACGAGCAAATTGAGTTACGAGCTCGATCAAGGAACGAATTAAACTCGTAAGTCAAGGTACCACTGTATATATATATATATATATATATATATATATATATATATATATATATATAATTACACTCACAGTATGTCTCCCCACAGTATATAAACACCACAGGCGACACCGCATGGAAGGACAGACAGACAGATTAAATTTAACCACCGGGGAAGAATCTACAGCAAGAAGAAGATGGACTATACTACGTCTTTGTGCAGCTCTGGCCGGGAGAACCCTGTGCTGAGAACAACATTAATAAAGATAAAAGAATGATTTAAAACATATTATTTAAGCCCATGAATAATAGCAAGAAAAAATGTACAAAAATTAGAGGTACTGAAATAAGCATAAGAGTTTGAGTGGCAATGGGAGGATAATATAAAGTTTTTCAACTACAATGATGTAGCTAGCGGTAATGGTGGCGGTAATACCGTCAACAACACTATAATCGCCACTGCACTAAATAATGTCGCCAAGCGTCATATATTAGGAATTTCAGCATCACTACAGACTTGTATGTGCCACTGAAGACAGGTACATAATATATACTACTGTGCAGGGGCCAGATGCTGAGAGCGAGCTAGGGCACCTGTGGTAAGGCGAAACGCCCTCCCACCGCCATGCTCAGTCGAGATTGCTGTCTTAGTGGCACCGCTAAAGGCGCTGAAACTAAGGCATGGTCAGACCCTGACTTAGTGAGCTACTGTTGGCCTTTGACAGACATTCATCTTCTGTTTATGAGGCAAATATAGCCTTGTTTCAGTTCCTACATCGTAACAATTGGTGTTTACGTAATAATAGTGTTGCAAGGTGTGTATGAATTGATCGTGAAAGACTAAACGCGGCACTATAGGGTGTTTTTATAAGCTTATATGCTGGCGATAAAAATGTTGTGTTGTGTGTTGGTTGGGCGGGCGGGCGGAGGGCGAAGCGACTAGACAAGTGTCACCAAGGGTGCTCCGCCCGCACTAAAATGTACTATTATACGGTATTATCATATTACCAGATGATATTTAGGACAACTGAACATACCATCATCTTCACGAGACATTAGTGCATATCATGACTGTATAAAAATTACAGTAAACTATACCTATAATAAGATAATGAGAGCAAAATGAGATCGTGTATAAACATTTATTTTCTTTCACCTTTTTTTATTAAACTCTTCCTTACTCCTGTACTTTTGCTTGCATTAAATTTTCACTCAGTCTCGGAATCACCACAGTTTTCCAATTATCATGGTATGTGGCACGTCCCAATGCAAAAATATATAAGTGGTCAAAACCTGTGATGAATGTCATACTTGTGACAAACAGTTTTCGGCGGGCCGCAGGGGCGAGCGTTGCCTTATTGCAGAGGTGAGGGAGGGAGGGACTAAAATTCTTGTTTTGGTGTTGAAGTGTTCAAGCCTTGTGATTGGTCGAAGCTGCCTAAACAGCGCTCAGACAGGCAGCGTGATTGGCTAGTAGGATTCTCGGACCACACCCACGCATTGGGCTTTAGAGGTGTATGGCAGGGCAAAAGCGCCTGAAATCTCGACTGTACATAGCCTTGAGCCGGTGCCTTAGCCGGGCCTGTTACAAAAGCGCCTGAAGACCGGTAAAGCGCTCTTTTCGCCTTACCTCTATGGCACTTCTCAGCATCTTCCCCCAGGCCTCTTCAGTGGCACATACAGATCTGTAGTGATGCTGACATTCCTAATGTATGACGCCTGGCAACATTATATAGTGCAGTGGCGACTATAGTGTTGTGGATGGGAGAAAGGAAGTGGTGATTGGAAAGATTGGAAATAGTGGAGTAAGCTGTGATGATTGGAGAGAGAGAGAGAGAGAGAGAGAAGAATATGATTGATTATATTATAGCAACGGATAAAAAACTGTAATGAGATGTGAAGGATGAAAGGTAAGTAAGAAGATTTGTTAGTCACATTGAAAAGACAAGAAGTTTGGTAAGTAATAATAATGATGAAAAGATCAAACCAGCAGAGATCCATGACTGCTACAGTGCTACACCCTCCCACCCACCCACCCTGGTAAATAGCCATAAGAACTTTTCCTACCTCTCCTTTATTAAATCCCTTTATCCACTTGAAAACTTCTATCAGATCACCCCTTACTCTGCGTCTCTCGAGTGAGTGTAACTTTAATAGCTTCAATCTCTTCTCATAACTAAAGTTACACATCCCTTGAATAATTTTGGTCATCCTTCTCTGCACTGATTCTAACAAGGCTATATCCACCCTGTAATATGGAGACCAAAACTGAACCGCATAGTCTAGGTGAGGTCTGACTAGAGCCAGATAAAGCTTTAGAATAACTTCCGCACTTCTACTTTTAACACTTCTGGTAATGAATCCTAACACTCTATTAGCTCTATTTCTAGCCTCAATACATTGTTTCCTAGGTCGGAGGTCTGGGCTCACCCTCACTCCAAGATCTTTTTCACCTTCTGATATTTTCAGCTTTTCAGGAGAAGAGAATAATACAGTTCTTCTAAATTTCAGCTGTATTTTATCATAGTTAACCATATTATCAGGTAAACATAGGCATCAGTAAAAGCATGAGACCTTAAGATAGAATGGAATTTTTGCCTCGTTAAAAAAAATAGACTATAGTGTGTTATTGCCTTAACCCCTCCTGTGGGTCTCATAGTCCTTGAGCCAACCGGCCATATTTTGAAGTGAATGCTCCGGCGGGGGGAGTAATTCTCATTATGATTTTCCATTAGGGCAATATCTCAGGTATCAGAAAATGCATGATGGACATCTGAGAACGGTAGCTTAGTGCCCGGATGGACGCCATCTTTGAAACCACCCAGCGCGAAAATGCCCATTTGGTGGGGTACATTGTTGCACGTGTATCTGGACTTCTATACTAGCTATCGATGTGCGGTTGACTAAATATACGTCCAATGTGTACCGTCTAAATAAAAAATAATATGAAGCATTTTGTTATAGATTAATTATTATAAAAATCAATTATCGAAAAAAAATCATATATTTTTCAATATTTTATTATTAGACTTGTACTTTTTTTAGTGAAACAACACTGGTATGATTTTCCAAATTATGCATTTTGCTACACCGTTTATCTGTCTATAAAAATAACTCAACAAGTACAACATATCATCCACCACGAGTTTACAACAAATATATGTAAAGAGGCATAAAATGACTTAGGCCGCCGCTGGCATTATCTATTCTGACGATAACGCAAGTTAGGAATGTCGTACGGAGAGGATTTTAACACTATACGATATCTAATAAGCAGGCGGAAATTGTTACATAGGAAATCTGCACTTTGGTGGCCATCTTGGATTTCAAAATGGCCGCCAATTATATTAATTATTCATTACTAGAGTTTGGAAAGACGTATGGAGCTGATTTTAACACCATACGATGTATATTCCTAATAAGCAAGCGGAGGTATCATTGAACATGTCATGTTTTAGTCAAATAACACCGGTATGATCTTCCAAATTATACATTTTGCTAAACCGTTTATCTGTCTATAAAGATTTTCAGGCAATTTGGCCTGCATTATAATAGAGAACAACATATGCTATACAATATACAGTGCACAAAGTTAATCATCAGAGTCGCCATCAGAGTCATTGGCATCCTGAGCCACGATAGCATCATCCTGCACCATGTTGGAGCATCCCTGCAGCTTACACACAACAGTGCACTTCAACCCATTCAGTATGCAGGAGCAATCTGACGGTCAACACGTCCTTCTGCATGTGCATGAGATGAGATTCAAGACGACATCTGGAGCTGGTAGACCCGCCATCCATCGGATTTTGAGCGAACCGCCATCATCGAGTTCCCAGCCATGTCCTGCTGATGGTGCTGGGACGTCTGGCAGGTTTTCAAGGCTGCGTCGCCAGATAGCCGCCTGATAGTTGGCCCTAAGCGTATGCTGCATCAAGGAGTCTTCACAAGGCGGCAATTGTCCAGATTCGATCTGGCCCTTCTTTGCACAGAACATGTGATAACGGAGTGAATTAGCACCGACGATCTTCGTGTTCCTGGCGTACAGCTGACACGTGAAGGCCTGAATGCTATTGAAGACGTCTGTTGGTACATTCCACGAAGATCCCAGATCTGTGAATGCTTGAAGATACAGATCATTCGCTTGCACAAGCTTCAAAGCCTTTATCTTTCCTTGGCTAGCCAGAGCACTAACAGTGTCACACCCGCTCCATGCATGAAGCCCTGGCAATGCACTGCAAACTCCAGACCCCAATACCGCAGCCAACTTTGTTCAACTCAGCAGAACCATCGATAGTCAGCTCTTCATCAGACGAGGAACAAAGGTTCGAGTCAGAATGATTGACGTTGGAAAGTTAAAACTGGTTCACAAATAGGGTGGTAAATTATGGAATGGGAGTATGTAAATGGTAAATGTAAATGGTATGTAAATGATGTACAGTGGGCGCAAAAAAAAAAAGAAAAAAAAAGTGACATTTTTTGCACAAAAAAAAATGTTACATGGAAAATATGTAACATTATTTTCTTTGTTTCAAAGAACGCGGTTAATTTTTAACGGTTTTATCGTATGTCTGGCAGTAGTACTTGGTTATTACAACAGGTTGTGTGCAGCTCAGCCATTCAGTATGAGCCAGACGTTGACATGGGGGTGCCGCTCCACCCTCCAGCCATGCTCATTTTACTGCCTCACAGTACTTTTTGACCCCCCCCCCCACACCGCCCACGATTGTCAAGGATGGCTTCGAAGCATATGACGGGAGAGGACAAGGCCAGGGCCCTCACAAATATCGAACAGGGCGTCTCTGTCATCAGAATTGCTGCAGAATTCCATGATTGATTCCATGATTCCATGCCACGGAGGATGAGACAGGTCATCAAGGTCAAGGGAAATATGACCAAATATTAATGTATATATTCCTTTATGACATGTTTCCCTTTTTTCTATGAATAAACCCATTTAAATGTATTTATATGTGTTTTAATTATGCCTTTATCTCATTTTATGATGAAACATTGCAATGTAACATTTTTTTTTGCGCCCACTGTAAATGGGGAACTCCGAGCGGGAGGGGTTATGCCTACCCAAACAGACATTAATATAAACACAAAACAGGCATAAAACAAACACAGATACAGAGACAAAGACAATAACACAAAGCCTATGTTCTACTCTACAAACCTTTGAGTGTTTCTGACGAATCACTTCATACTCATAAACCTTCATCCTCTTCACACGGGAAGGCACGGACGAAGCAGGTCTACAGGTCTACCTTGCCTCTGCCGTGAATGTCCAAACTGCCGCTTGAAATCCTGGCCTCTTCTTTTTAGGAAAATCTGTCGGTAAAATCAATTATTATAAATGTATATAACACTTTTTTTCTTTTCTTTTTTTCACATCTCAAAGGACTGCCCTAGGGGGGAAAAAACAACAAAAATCCCACTAACTGCCAGTGCCTATAAAGAAGCGGTAA
>JACEEZ010025266.1:12500-29864 GCA_016584305.1 Chionoecetes opilio | reverse complement strand
GACAAATAAGCACAGACACATACAAGAAGCTGGAAACCTTGATGATGTCAGCATTAAGGAGGCTGCACAAAAGCCAGCACCAAGACTACAACTCCACAACCACACACACAACAAGAGAGAGAATAGATGGAAACATAATAACAATTCTTAAGAATGATAACAAAGATGGAAGAATCAGCAATGAGGACTATTGACTTGGAGACAAGAGAAGGTTCGGATACACAAGAGGACCATAGGTGGGCCGCGATAACAGACAAAAAATTTCACGATAACGAAATCAATCGATAACGATAACCCTTTCAGCGATATCGGATAAAACTGGCGATATAAAACTTCTCACCTGATAAGGCGAATAACCGAATAAATCCAAAAGTCCGATTACTTTTATCGAGAAAGATATTGAATTTAAATAAAAATATCTTTAAGTGCTATCAGTAAATGTTAGGAAAACACTCCATTTAACTTTTCTACACTAATATCTTCTAAATTCAATTGTGGTATCCTGTCTCTTCACTAATGAAAATGTACTGTTTTAAGGAAAATAAATACATTTGAAAGTAAAACTACTAAAAATATCTTTTGCACAGCCACAGTCTAGACCAGGTTCTGCAGCAGGTTCCCCGCATAAACATGAAGCATGTTGAAGTTTATCTCAGAGAGGAATCTCTTGGACATGTTGATGTCCTTCCGACAAACCGGGGATGTCCTCCGTAAAAACCGGAGCCGCGCAAGAGCAACACCTCCCCGTCCGACAGCTGGTGAGAGACTCGAAGCTGAGCGAACGTTTTGAGAAGAGTCAAAGACGGTTAGCTGGGTTTAGAGTTGTTCGGTCCCAGCCGTGACCTAACCTATTTATGCCTCAAAGGCACGGCGCGCGGCTCGCCACTGTCGCTAAACTGGAACCCAAAAAATAAAATTAATCGATTATCGCAGTTTGGAACCAAAAGTATCGGTGCTACGCGAATCGAATAACGCGGGCAAAAAAATTATCGATAACCGATAACCGATCTCGTATCGCGAAATTTATCGCGATTAAAACGACCCACCTATGAAAGAGGACAAACAAAACAATAGTGAAAAAGGGAGATGCCTGAAACAACCATCAAAGAAAGTACAGCTTCCGCATAGAAATGAGAGTTTGGAATGGACTCTAACTGAGGTTGATATCGGCACAAATGGCACCAATGCAAGAAAGACTGGGCTAAATGTAGATACGGGAGAGGGGACCACACCAGTGTAGCTCAGGCCCTGTAAAAATACAATAGTAAATACCAACTGCAACTCAAGGACACAAGAGTGTAGAGGGATCGGAACCCTTGCGTGAAAGTTGTTACCTCCGGCATGATAAAAAGAATAATCAATAAGAAACTAATGTATTTGATCAATCATTTAATTTCATATTTTGTCAACTCTGCGTTGACTTGCGTCCCTTCACATGTAAATACAAGATGAAATGTAAAATGCTATGAATCTATCAGTGTATTGTTAACATGCTAAAGGGCGACAAATGTTCCCATTGATGGAAAATGTCGCCAGTAAGGACATTTTCAGTACTGGGCGACAAGATTATTTATCATAAAATCCGTCCTGGAACAATGACCTCATAATGTTCTGTGTGTGTAAAGATCCAGAAGTGCTTCTTATTACTGCATAGATCATTATTTATATATATTTCTTCTTTAATGTATATATAATCTTGTGCCGACATATATACCCCGTCGATGTTTGGTAGTGAAAATTTGTGGTGTCCACGGAAGATTCACAAGCACAGCTGAAAAAGGCGGAGGGTCCACAAAACATACGAAAAGGGGAAGAATCATACAAAAAGCTGTAGGTTTAGCAGGTATTGCCTACTACCACCCTCTGGACATCCAAGGAAATGACGCCCAGTACGGGACTTGCTTAAAAAAATGACTCGGTAGATATACTGCATGGCATCCCAACACTATCAATAGATCCTAACAATCAAAGGATGTAATGGAAGACTACTGATTGAAGCACAATTTCATCCATCAAGCAGCTAGAAACATAATAGGGACACTTATGCATCGATTCATAATGGGGAAATGTATTTGTGTGTATAGGAAAGGTTACAATTACAAGGTATGTGATGTGTGTCAATATTCCCGTTAGCGGCGTTCCTAACGGGAATTATTTACAATATGACTAACCTATTGTTTTTTTAAACAAGATGAAAAATCCTGCCCCAATGCTGCCTAACTGAATATACGCATTGATGCCAGGCGAAGGTAATATTTTCTAAATTTCAGCTGTATTTTATTCATAGTTAACCAATCAGAGCTGTGCAGTATTTAAATTACATTTGTTATTAAATACGTATTAAATACATTTGCTATTTAAATAGTATTTAAATTACAGGTGTGTATTTAGAGAAATGTATTATGAATACATTGGTTGTCATGTATGTACATCACAGTATTCAAATACTAATGAGTAACTTAAATACAATGTATTTAAAATATCAAATATAACGAAATAACGTAAAAAATATTTTGGTACAGTTCATTGGCCATATAACCGCCCAAATATATGGCAACCTTGAGGTTACAGTAACCAGTGTTTCCACTTGCAAGGAAATTTCTGATTTTGAGGAACTTTAGGTCTCTGAGAAGGAATTTTTAAGGAAACCCAAAATCTAAGAAAATCCTAGGGAAATCCCATTTCTTTCGCGACAACCAAACCAGGTAAATTTGTTTGTATTCAAAAAATGTAGTTACAAATGTATTTTAAATAAAATTGATGTATTTCAGTTACTTAGTATTTTAATACATCGTAAAATGTATTTAGTATTAGTATATAAATACATTTCTCCCATGTATTTAGATTAGTATTGAAATACATGTTCTACATGTACTTTCAGTATTTATTTTTTGTATTTAAATACATTCAAGTATTTAGTGCCACCAGCTCTCGTTAAAACATATCTATTCCAGGTAAACATCAGGAACACTTTTTTTAAGCATGAGACCTTATGATAGAATGGAATTTTCGCCTTGTTAAAAAAAAAGACCCTACCGATCGGTATTCCTTATATAAACACACAAAATTACATCTCCCACATATTGAATGATGCAAGTAAAGGTCCCTATACATATTTGCACAATTTTGCCAAACTGCAGACACGGTGACCCGATTCCTGACAGTGAGAGGTCAATTTCTAAGCTGCAGGAATTAGGTCAAAGCGAGATTAAGCTCTGTCAAACATTCTGTAATTTATCATCAAGAAAATAAGAAATAATAGGAAGCACAGAAAAAGCTGGGAGACCTACACGTGGTAGTTCCTCTTTACTTTAACACTTACCTACATCCACCTTCATCCCCATCCAGAATTCATCTCAGCCCCTTTTAAGCTCCCTAATGACTCCCCACTAAATACATGAAACTGAGCTCAATTCTAATCATTTACCACCCTATTTGTGAACCAGTTTTTACTATTACTTTAAGTTACGTATCAGTTTGAATACGTTAACTTTTTGTTCTACTCAAAAAAATCATACTATAAAATAACATGATGTGAGATGGACAAATCCTACTGTCATTGTAAGGATGTCACACAGTACTGAGTCACCACGCATACAAAAACTTGCTTTATATTACTTCAATATAAATTTATTGATAGTAAGACATAGTAAATAGTCAAATTCGGGAGATTATCTAAGACTTTTGAACTATCTATAATAAAAATATTGTAAAAATTAGCAAAGCATAAATAAATAAGCTGGATAATGACACTATGTTTGTTACAAAAAAGGCAAATACATCAGCCTGTTTGACAACAATAGTCACAATCTTACTCTGCACAAATAACGAAACTGAATGAAATATGAATAAAACGTTTGGACTATATTGATATTTCAGGCTAGTAATTAAATATAAAGTATACTCGTGTTTTTTTAACGAAGTGACAAATTACTGCTTACTGTACTGATATTGATGGTCAGGAGGAGGCGAATACTCATGCTTCTTCTAAATTATCCGTTAGTATTTCTCATAGTTAACACATATTATCAGTAAACATAGGCCTAACTTTAAGCATGAGACTAAGATAAAATGGAATTTACCTGCATTAAAAAAAAAAAATAAGACGATAGGCACGACTACATTCCATATCACAGAAAAAGGGTGGTATAGATATATACGTAAATAATCTATAATGAATATAAGCAAAGTATTGTGTCTGTTGTGGGTTGATTGTGCTATTGGTGTGGTATAGGTTACGCCCCCGTGGCGCAAACACCTCAATGCACATTTTTTGACTCAGGTGACCAGGGGAAGGTCAAAGGCCAATTAGAGATGATTCCCGATCCTTTTTGTTCTCTTTTTTTTTTTAGCAGCCTATTAGAAGAATTGTGAAAACAAGAAGTGGGTGCGCGACTTTGAGGAAGCCTTGATGTGTGTAGGGTGATGGGTAATGGATGTGAGTGAATGGGTGGTGGTGATGGGTTCATGGGTGTGGGGTGATGGAGTGAGTGACTGGGTGGGGGGTGGCGCATGGCGTATGGGTGAGTCGATCTGGGTTTTTGTGTGGGGATGGGTAATGGGTGAGTGTAATGGGTGGGTGGTGTGGGTAATGGGTGAGTGAAGGTGGGTGTGGGTGATGGGTAATGGGTGATGAATGGGTGGGGGGTGATGGGTAAGGGTGAGTGAATGGGTGGGGGGAATACATAATTTTAAAATCCATGATTTAAGGAAATTAGAAGGGGGCTCATATGTGAGAGCAGGTTGGTGGGCGAAAGGACCCACCAACACAGGTGGTGGGCGAAGGCCCACCAATAGCCCTCAGCAGGTAGCTAGCAAAAAGTCCGCCCGGGCGCGGCTTTGCGGCTGTAAATATAAAAACTTGGTACAATACCTACATTGGCATCTGCCCTTTGCACAGCATGACATATACCCGTGCATCAGACTGCCCGGACGGAGGCACTCTGAAGGCAACTCCAGTAGGCACAGCCGAGCCTCCCATGGCCTCCCTCAGCCGCCTCGTTAGTCTATTCAAACCTCTGACATACTAAAGAATGGCTTATAAAAGACGGCAGGTAAATATGTAAAGGAAAGATTGAACAGTAAGGACTTGATGGATAAATGATGCCATGTGTGAGCGGTCAAGGTCTATGAAGGACCTATGTGCCTACCTGTGAGCTTGGTGGAATAATGAATGATGCTGAGATGACCATTGATGATTGATGATATATTGAGCGCTTGCAGTAAGGCAAGGCACACTGGATCCTTTTAAACATAAAATTCACAAATGTTTACCCTGAAACTGGAAGCAAATGCAGGCTAATTTGTTGCAATTTTCATCAAAGCAGAAGAACATAAGGAGCTCCTTTATAACCTTATATTGGGAAGTTATGCTGGTAGGCTGGCTTCCATGGTGCATATTATTGTTCCCTTGCACTAATTACTTTTTTTTAACCTTTGATCCGTGGTTCCTGTAATTGATTTGCCAACTGGAATAATATATTTTTAAATATCCCAAAAAGTGGAATTTCAGAAGGAACGAAGTATCAAAGACATCAGAGGCATAATGTATACGTCAATGTATTGAGAAATCATACAGATTTCATGTAAGTCCTGGAAACCCTGAAGTGAACAACTTAATCACTGTAAAATGTTGTAACAAACAAGGTAAGTTCGCGTGATTTGCGAATACACACATCAAGTTTCCTTACGTATTCTACTTTCATATTGTACATTGTTCTATACTTGATATCTTTGATAGTCATGATAACTAATGGACAAAAAAAGTAATTTAATTTACTTGCGTTTGTGTACATTACTTGACTTTCTTCACTACTTATCTGAAGTCAGAAATTAAGATATTTTAAGGAACTACCGTAGATAACAGTGAAGTCGCCAGGTCAACTTTTTTTTCTGTTTACAGTCGTGTGGTGGCGTTAATACTTACATTTCTACATCCATGATTTCAGGAAAGTTAGAAGGGGCTATCTGGAGAGTCTGTGTCATATTATGGCTATTAATGAGCATATTACAAAAATATCTACAAAGTGGCTACCAACAGTAGAGTCGCCATCTATAGTCCTTGAGCCAGACCAAAAGTAATGCTCCGGCGGGGGGAGTAATTCCCATTATGATTTTCCATTAGACCAATGTCTCAAGTGTCAGAAAATGCATGATGGACATCTGAGAACGGTAGCTTAGTGCCCGGATGGACGCCATCTTTGAAACCACCCAGCGCGAAAATGCCCATTTGGTGGGGTACATTGTTGCACGTGTATCTGGACTTCTATACTAGCTATCGATGTGCGGTTGACGACTAAATATACGTCCAATGTGTACCGTCTAAATAAAAAATAATATGAAGCATTTTGTTATAGATTAATTATTATAAAAATCAATTATCGAAAAAAAATCATATATTTTTCAATATTTTATTATTAGACTTGTACTTTTTTTAGTGAAACAAAAACTGGTATGATTTTCCAATTTATGCATTTTGCTACACCGTTTATCTGTCTATAAAAATAACTCAACAAGTACAACATATCATCCACCACGAGTTTACAACAAATATATGTAAAGAGGCATAAAATTACTTAGGCCGCCGCTGGCATTATCTATTCTGACGATAACGCAAGTTAGGAATGTCGTACGGAGAGGATTTTAACACCATACGATATCTAATAAGCAGGCGGAAATTGTTACATAGGAAATCTGCACTTTGGTGGCCATCTTGGATTTCAAAATGGCCGCCAATTATATTAATTATTCATTACTAGAGTTTGGAAAGACGTATGGAGCTGATTTTAACACCATACGATGTATATTCCTAATAAGCAAGCGGAGGTATCATTGAACATGTCATGTTTTAGTCAAATAACACCGGTATGATCTTCCAAATTATACATTTTGCTAAACCGTTTATCTGTCTATAAAGATTTTCAGGCAATTTGGCCTGCATTATAATAGAGAACAACATATGCTATACAATATACAGTGCACACAAAGTTAATCATCAGAGTCGCCATCAGAGTCATTGGCATCCTGAGCCACGATAGCATCATCCTGCACCATGTTGGAGCATCCCTGCAGCTTACACACAACAGTGCACTTCAACCCATTCAGTATGCAGGAGCAATCTGACGGTCGACACGTCCTTCTGCATGTGCATGAGATGAGATTCAAGACGACATCTGGAGCTGGTAGACCCGCCATCCATCGGATTTTGAGCGAACCGCCATCATCGAGTTCCCAGCCATGTCCTGCTGATGGTGCTGGGACGTCTGGCAGGTTTTCAAGGCTGCGTCGCCAGATAGCCGCCTGATAGTTGGCCCTAAGCGTATGCTGCATCAAGGAGTCTTCACAAAGCGGCAATTGTCCAGATTCGATCTGGCCCTTCTTTGCACAGAACATGTGATAACGGAGTGAATTAGCACCGACGATCTTCGTGTTCCTGGCGTACAGCTGACACGTGAAGGCCTGAATGCTATTGAAGAAGTCTGTTGGTACATTCCACGAAGATCCCAGATCTGTGAATGCTTGAAGATACAGATCATTCGCTTGCACAAGCTTCAAAGCCTTTATCTTTCCTTGGCTAGCCAGAGCACTAACAGTGTCACACCCGCTCCATGCATGAAGCCCTGGCAATGCACTGCAAACTCCAGACCCAATACCGCAGCCAACTTTCCAACGTCAATCATTCTGACTCGAACCTTTGTTCCTCGTCTGATGAAGAGCTGACTATCGATGGTTCTGCTAAGTTGAACAAAGTTGGCTGCGGTATTGGGGTCTGGAGTTTGCAGTGCATTGCCAGGGCTTCATGCATGGAGCGGGTGTGACACTGTTAGTGCTCTGGCTAGCCAAGGAAAGATAAAGGCTTTGAAGCTTGTGCAAGCGAATGATCTGTATCTTCAAGCATTCACAGATCTGGGATCTTCGTGGAATGTACCAACAGACGTCTTCAATAGCATTCAGGCCTTCACGTGTCAGCTGTACGCCAGGAACACGAAGATCGTCGGTGCTAATTCACTCCGTTATCACATGTTCTGTGCAAAGAAGGGCCAGATCGAATCTGGACAATTGCCGCTTTGTGAAGACTCCTTGTCCTTACATAAAACGATTCACGCATTGGCAGTGCTCGTGTGACCACACCTCGTCATGGCCACACTGGGGATTCGTGTTGCCACAAATGCAGGAGCAGGTCTGGTCGGACCACATCACTTCCGTCTTTTTTCCTTCGTTGATATAATTTTGGATTCGGGCCTCGCACTGCTCTTCAATCTCCTTCTTACAAGCACACGTACAATCCTCACTCACAAGCACCTGTGCATAAACACGTATACATATATTTATATACATTTTTTTTTTACACATAGGCATATAAATAGATAGATAAAAAAATATTAGCAGATAAACCAAATTGTTGAAATATGGTCACGTAAATGATTACAAGAGAGAGAGAGAGAGAGAGAGAGAGAGAGAGAGAGAGAGAGAGAGAGAGAGAAGGAGAGAGAGGAGAGGAGAGAGAAGAGAGAGAGAAGAAGAGAGAGAAGAGCGAGAGAGAGAGAGAGAGAGAGAGGAGAGAGAAAAAAAAAAAAAACCTAACCACCTCTCTACAGGAGGCACCTTCCCCTTACCTCCTTGTCGCTGCATTCCTTGTCACACTTGCACTCACAGGCGCCGTGCTCCTCCAGCACGCCCTCCATGCAGCTGTAGTCATCTTCTTTTTCGCCTTCTTTCTTTTCTTTATAACTTTTCACCTACAGCAGAATAATTAAGGTAACATTACAGCAGGATAATTAAGTTTGGGAGAATAATTAAGTTTGGGAGAATAATTAAGTTTGGAAGGATAATTAAGTTTGGGAGGATAATTAAGTTTGGGAGGATAATTAAGGTAACATTACAGCAAAATAATTAAGTTTGGGAGGATAATTAAGGTAACATTACAGCAGGATAATTAAGTTTGGGAGGATAATTAAGGTAACATTACAGCAGAATAATTAAGGTAACATTACAGCAGGATAATTAAGTTTGGGAGGATAATTAAGGTAACATTACAGCAGAATAATTAAGGTAACATTACAGCAGGATAATTAAGTTTGGGAGGATAATTAAGGTAGCATTACAGCAGAATAATTAAGGTAACATTACTGAAGAATAATTAAGGTAACATTACAGCAGGATAATTAAGGTAACATTACAGCAGGATAATTAAGTTTGGGAGAATAATTAAGCTTGGGAGGATAATTAAGGTAACATTACAGCAGAATAATTAAGTTTGGGAGGATAATTAAGGTAACATTACAGCAATATTAAGTTTGGGGGATTAAGGTAACATTACAGCAGAATATTAGTTTGGGAGGATAATTAAGGTAACATTACAGCAGAATAATTAAGTAACATTACAGCAGGATAATTAAGGTAACATTACAGCAGGATAATTAAGTTTGGGAGGATAATTAAGGTAACATTACAGCAGGATAATTAAGTTTGGGAGGATAATTAAGGTAACATTACAGCAGGATAATTAAGGTGGATAATTAAGTTTGGGAGGATAATTAAGGTAACATTACAGCAGGATAATTAAATTTGGGATAATAATTAAGTTTGGGGGGATACTTAAGGTGACATTACAGCAGGATAATTAAGGTAACATTACAGCAGGATAATTAAGGTAACATTACAGCAGGATAATTAAGTTTGGGAGGATAATTAAGGTAACATTACAGCAGGATAATTAAGTTTGGGAGGATAATTAAGGTAACATTACAGCAGGATAATTAAGGTAACATTACAGCAGGATAATTAAGTTTGGGAGGATAATTAAGGTAACATTACAGCAGGATAATTAAGGTAACATTACAGCAGAATAATTAAGTTTGGGAGGATAATTAAGGTAACATTACAGCAGGATAATTAAGGTAACATTACAGCAGAATAATTAAGTTTGGGAGGATAATTAAGGTAACATTACAGCAGAATAATTAAGTTTGGGAGGATAATTAAGGTAACATTACAGCAGGATAATTAAGGTAACATTACAGCAGGATAATTAAGGTAACATTGCATTACAGTGGCTCCGTCACCTATTTTACTTTCTTATAAGATTTTGTAGAAGATACAAAAGTTACAACAACTACTACTGCTACTACTACTACTACCACTATTACTACTGCTACTACTACTACACTAACTACTGCTGCTACTACACTACTCTACTACTATACTACTTACTACTACTACTACTATTACTACCACTACTGGTACTACTACTACTACTACTACAATTACTACCACTACTATTCCTACCACTACTATTACTACTACTACTACTAGTCTACTACTACTACTACTACTAGTCTACTACTACTACTAGTCTACTACTACTACTAGTCTACTACTACTACTACTACTACTAGTCTACTACTACTACTAGTCTACTACTACTACTACTAGTAGTCTACTACTACTACTACTACTAGTCTACATACACTACTAGTCTACTACTAGTCTACTAGTACTACTACTACAACTAGTCTACTACTACTGCTAGTCTACTACTACTACTACTACTAGTCTACTACTACTGCTAGTCTACTACTAGTACTTACTACTACTACTAGTCTACTACTACTGCTAGTCTACTACTACTACTACTATACTAGTCTACTACTACTACTAGTTACTACTAGTCTACTAGTACTACTACTAGTCTACTAGTACTACTACTACTACTAGTCTACTACTACTACTAGTCTACTACTACTGCTAGTCTACTACTACTACTACTACTAGTCTACTATACTACTACTGCTAGTCTACTACTACTACTAGTCTACTACTAGTCTACTAGTACTACTACTACTACTAGTCTACTACTACTACTACTGCTAGTCTACTACTACTACTAGTCTACTAGTACTACTACTAGTCTACTACTACTACTACTACTACCAGTCTACTACTAGTCTACTACTACTACTGCTACTACTAGTCTACTACTGCTACTACTAGTCTACTACTACTACTACTACTACTACTACTACTACTATAACGGTACACCTGCAGGAGGATAATTAAGGTAGCATTGTATTACTGCGGCTCCTTCACCCATTTCACTCATAATAAGATTTTGTTGAAGATACGATGTCATTAAGAGAACAGGTTATTAGGACTTACGGGGAATTTTTTGCTGGTGTCTTTTCCTTGACTGGAGAACAACATTATGATTCATGGCTTTGCATTTCAAACCAGTGCATTGCTTCAACTGCATAAAGGGAGGGTCCACCTGTGCGAGAGTGTATCATACAATATTATCCTATATATGTACAGCCTATCACGACATCTTCCCACAACAATCAATCATTATATACACACACTTACACACACACACTAATACTACTACTACTACTACTACTAACTACTACTACTACTACTACTATTACTACTACTATTACTACTTCTACTACTACTGATACATAACAAGAATAAGAACAATAATAGTAATAATATATACTATCACTACTACTATACTACTACTGATACATTTACAAGAATAAAAACAATAATAGTAATAATATATACTATCACTACTACTACTACTGATACATTTACAAGAATAAGAACAATAATAGAAATAATATATACTACTGCTGCTGCTGCTGCTGCTGCTACTCCTCCTCCTCCTCCTCCTCCTGCTGCTGCTACTACTACTACTACTACTACTACTACTACTACTACTACTACTACTACTACTACTACTACTATTACTACTACTACTACTGCTGCTACTGCTGCTGCTGCTGCTACTGCTGCTACTACACACTACTACTACTGCTGCTGCTGCTGCTGCTGCTGCTGCTACTACTACTACTACTACTACTACTATTACTGATACATTTACAAGAATAAGAACAATAATAGAAATAATATATACTACCACTGTTACTACTACTACTACTGATACATTTACAAAATTAAGAAAGCTAATAGAAATAATATACTACCACTGCTACTACTACTACTACTGATACATTTACAAGAATATATAATATATACTACCACTGCTACTACTACTACTACTGATACATTTACAAGAATATATATATATATACTACCACTGCTACTACTACTACTTACTACTACTACCACTACTAATGATAATAATAATAATATAATGACAACAATAATAACATAACAATAATAACAATAACAATAATAATAATGATAACAATTAAATAATGATAATAGTAAAAAAAAAAAAAAAAAAACAGAAATTCGAATAGTAATAATGCTACCACTCTAGTCTATTCACTTAAGGTGGATTCCTGTGCTGGCAGCTGCTCGATGCTACCCGAGTTTGTAAGGACGTCGCTGATTGGCTGATAGACTCGGGCTGGGTGGTGGTGGTGGTGGTGGTACTTTGCCTCGTCGCTACCAAAACCCTTGCGTTGCCTCAGAAAAACATTCATATTTCTTTGCTTAACTCACCTCTTACACAGATAGGCCTATTTTGTTTGCATCAGTGAATCAGGCAGTGATTGGTCAACAATAACACGTTATTCGTAACTCAATAGGGTAAAATATAAAGCCATGACTGATATCACAAGAGTAGGCGGATTTTCAGGTTTCAATACATGGAAATGTTGTAATCCTACCCGATATTACCAAACTACCAGATGATATTTAGGTTAAACTGAGCCTACTATCGTGTTCAGGATACATTGCTGCATATCTTGAGCATAAAAAAAATTCAGTAAGACTACAGCAATATTAAAGTAGTCGTCCAGACCCATTTTTTTTTTGCCGAATTATGTTGAATGTATTCAAAACACCTAATCCACCAAAATAATTGATTTCCAGGCCTTATTTCCGTAAAAACACGACTTTGTAAAAAGCGCGCGAAAAAAAAAATCTTCCCTCCATCAGGGCTACGACTGTTATTGATGACGTCAGAACAGGGACGCCCGCAGACACTCGTCTGGCACCTGTCGGCAAATGTATGATGAGCGATTGTACTTCGGTGTCAGACAGTGAATCTGTCGCTGTGACAGATTTAGAGTACGATGCTCAATCTGACACCGAAAGAAATGACGCTGGTCGCGTATACTATGAGGAAAACGAACCTCAGATTGTCATGGGATCCTATATGTTTGAGCCCGAGTACGAGGTGGATTAACAGGTGTCTCTTTATCTTTCTTTATTGTCTCTTTATCTTGGCAGGAGGTATGAGATGTGCACTCGCGCGTATGTCCCCCGGTGAAATTATGAATTATTTAATCATAATTTCTACTAGTATGGACAATTACAGTATCTTATAAGTTTTAACTACACAATCGATATTAATAAACGGCTGTTATTTACCAAATAAGCAGTACATGAGAACAGCAGGGCTGTCATAAGCAATAATGTAAGGGCTACTTGGCATTATGTCGGCGAGAAGAGCAAGGTGGGTAGGGATGGGTGCCGTGCGAGGCTACATCAGCTGTGTCCCTCCTTCTCCCGCCCAGATTAGCGGCAGTGTTTAGTTTGAGAGAGTTAAATCATGACTTATTTAGTATCAATTTGAGAGAAATAAGCTGTAGACAGTGTTGTACGCTTACGGTAATGTGGAGTATTATTCTGGATATGGGGTTCTGGATATGGGGATTATTACGGATCGTGGTCATTCTGAAATTATGAACATTAGTTTAATTATGATTGTTACAAATTAGGGAGCATTACAGTATCTTATAACGAGACAAAGATTCATTAAATTTACTGATAAGCATTACATGAAGACAGCATAGCTGAAATTTGACACACTAATAAGATTATAAGATTATAATTACACTAATTACACTAATCTTGACGTAATAAACACTGCCACTGCCCCTGGGCGGGAGAAGGAGGGACACAGCTGATGTAGCCTCGCACGGCAACCATCCCTACCCACCTTGCCTCTTCCTCGCCGACATAATGTCAAGTAGCCCTTTACATTATTGCTTATGACAGCCCTGCTGTTCTCATGTACTGCTTATTTGGTAAATAACGCCGTTTATTAATATCGATTGTGTAGTTAAAACTATAAGATACTGTAATTGTCCATAACTAGTAGAAATTATGATTAGATAATTCATAATTTCACCGGGGACATACGCGCGAGTGCACATCTCATACCTCCTGCCTCCCGCTAGCCGTGAGTTACATGACGGCCGCGGTAATTCTTTCTCACTCCATGTCACGTAAAGGAAGCTTCAGAAAGCATATGGGTATAGAGCATTTTGTTCTTAGAATAATTCGGTCTATCTCCGTATCAACATTTTGCATAAACTCGTGTTACACCTGTATTTATCTCTGTGTTTACGTCTCTCTCTGATCAGCGCGGGAAGATGAGCCTCCCTGATGCTACGTCACCGAGGCCTGAGCCTGAGCGTCTGCAAACCTTGAGAGCGTTTTGAAAATCGGGGAATTTGCAGATTTTGATTGCGGATTATTTAAAAACGGCTGACTGGATACAAAAAAGTGACGACGTATGTTGATATACTCGTTAATGGCTATGCTTGATTGCATTAAATCAGGAATGATGAATGGTCTGGACGATTACTTTAAGATAATTGAAGGAAAGTAAAACAGTGTATAAACATTTTCTTGCTTTTTTTGCTTCAACTCGCTGTAAACTCCATCAGTTTTGCTCGCATTAAATTTTGAATCGCTGTTTCAAAATCCTCACAGTTTTTCCAATTCTTAAGGTATGTAGCACGTACCAATAAGGAAAATATTATTTGGTCAAAGTGGTTAATAAGTAAAACTACTGAAACTGGCGCCGTGACTGGTGAGCTCTGTTAGCACTCCCCAGAACTCATCTCTGCTGTGGGAGCAATGCTCACCAGTCACGGCGCCAGTTTCAGTAGTTTACTTATTAACCACTTGACCAAATAATATTTTCCTTATTGGTACGTGCTACATACCTTAAGAATTGGAAACTGTGAGGATTTTGAAACAGCGATTCAAAATTTAATGCGAGCAAAACTGATGGAGTTACAGCGAGTTGAAGCAAAAAAAAAACAAGAAAAATGTTTATACACTGTTTACTTTCCTTCAATTATCTAATATTGGTGTAGTCTTACTGAATTTTTTTATGCTCAAGATATGCAGCAATGTATCCTGAACACGATCAGTAGGCTCAGTTTAACCTAAAATCATCTGGTAGTTTGGTAATATCGGTAGGATTACAACATTTCCATGTATTGAAACCTGAAAATCCGCCTACTCTTGTGATACTTCAGTCATGACTTTAATGTTTACCCTAATTGAGTTACGAATAACGTGTTATTGTTGACCAATCACTGCCTGATTCACTGATGCAAACAAAATAGGCCTATCTGTGTATGAGGTGAGTTAAGCAAAGATATATGAATATTTTTCTGAGGCAACGCAAGGGTTTGGTAGCGACGAGGCAAGTACCACCACCACCACCACCACCCAGCCCGAGTCTATCAGCCAATCAGCGACGTCCTTACAAACTCGGGTAGGCATCGAGCAGCTCCCAAAAATCCAGCTTAAGTGAATAGACTATAGTACCCTACAGATGAGTGAACTAATGTATGACAACTAATGACTGGCAGACAACTTACATATCGTAATCTTTAGGAACCGGCACCTGAACCAGGGTCTTTTGGAGACACAGAGCAGTCTGGAATGTCTTTTGTCATGCTGAGCGTATGCACCCAGTTTTTAGATTGGCAATATTCTCCAGTAGCCGCTCCTAGGTGAAAAAAACGGAGTCTCAGAATAGCCTACAAAAAAGGTATCCTCACAACATCCTACAATAAAGATAGTCTCAAAACATCCTACAAAAAAAGGGCAGTCTCAGAACATTCTACCGTAGATAACACTAAAGTCGCCAGGACAACGGGTTTTTATTTATTTACAAACGTCTGGTGGCGTTAGTACGTATACATTTCTACCTCCATGATTTCAGAAAGTTAGAAGGAGCTATCTGGAGAGTCTGTGTCATTTTTTGTCTTCATCTGTGTCATATTATGGCTATAAATGAACAAATTACAAAATAAAACCGATGGCGACGTTGTTACGGGCTACACTTAGGTCGCCATCTAGTGTTTATGTCCTGGGTGGCCTCCCGCCTCGTCGTCGGCGAAAAAAAAACCGAGAGTGAAATTTGANTTGAGTTAGAGTATGTGTATTATGGTAGTTTTGCTTTCTAGAATGAGATTTGCAAAATGTTCTTCAATAAAGAAAGGTTTATGTTGTATGGCAGCAATTCAAACCTTTATAACCTTATATTGGGAAGTTATGCTGGTAGGCTGGCTTCCATGGTGCATATTATTTTCCCTTGCACTAATTACTTTTTTTTAACCTTTGATCCCCAGTGGTTCCTGTAATTGATTTGCCAACTGGAAATAATATATTTTAAATATCCCAAAAAGTGGAATTTCAGAAGGAACGAAGTATCAAAGACATCAGAGGCATAATGTATACGTCAATGTATTGAGAAATCATACAGATTTCATGTAAGTCCTGGAAACCCTGAAGTGAACAACTTAATCACTGTAAAATGTTGTAACAAACAAGGTAAGTTCGCGTGATTTGCGAATACACACATCAAGTTTCCTTACGTATTCTACTTTCATATTGTACATTGTTCTATACTTGATATCTTTGATAGTCATGATAACTAATGGACAAAAAAAGTAATTTAATTTACTTGCGTTTGTGTACATTACTTGACTTTCTTCACTACTTATCTGAAGTCAGAAATTAAGATATTTTAAGGAACTACCGTAGATAACAGTGAAGTCGCCAGGTCAACTTTTTTTTCTGTTTACAGTCGTGTGGTGGCGTTAATACTTACATTTCTACATCCATGATTTCAGGAAAGTTAGAAGGGGCTATCTGGAGAGTCTGTGTCATATTATGGCTATTAATGAGCATATTACAAAAATATCTACAAAGTGGCTACCAACAGTAGAGTCGCCATCTATAGTCCTTGAGCCAGACCAAAAGTAATGCTCCGGCGGGGGGAGTAATTCCCATTATGATTTTCCATTAGACCAATGTCTCAAGTGTCAGAAAATGCATGATGGACATCTGAGAACGGTAGCTTAGTGCCCGGATGGACGCCATCTTTGAAACCACCCAGCGCGAAAATGCCCATTTGGTGGGGTACATTGTTGCACGTGTATCTGGACTTCTATACTAGCTATCGATGTGCGGTTGACGACTAAATATACGTCCAATGTGTACCGTCTAAATAAAAAATAATATGAAGCATTTTGTTATAGATTAATTATTATAAAAATCAATTATCGAAAAAAAATCATATATTTTTCAATATTTTATTATTAGACTTGTACTTTTTTAGTGAAACAACACTGGTATGATTTT
>JACEEZ010025266.1:0-7500 GCA_016584305.1 Chionoecetes opilio | reverse complement strand
TATCACTACTACTACTACTACTACTGATACATTTACAAGAATAAAAACAATAATAGTAATAATATATACTATCACTACTACTACTACTGATACATTTACAAGAATAAGAACAATAATAGAAATAATATATACTACTGCTGCTGCTGCTGCTGCTGCTACTCCTCCTCCTCCTCCTCCTCCTCCTGCTGCTGCTACTACTACTACTACTACTACTACTACTACTACTACTACTACTACTACTACTACTACTATTACTACTACTACTACTTGCTGCTACTGCTGCTGCTGCTGCTACTGCTGCTACTACCACTACTACTATGCTGCTGCTGCTGCTGCTGCTGCTACTACTACTACTACTACTACTACTACTATTACTGATACATTTACAAGAATAAGAACAATAATAGAAATAATATATACTACCACTGTTACTACTACTACTACTGATACATTTACAAAATTAAGAAAGCTAATATAAATAATATACTACCACTGCTACTACTACTACTACTGATACATTTACAAGAATATATATAATATATACTACCACTGCTACTACTACTACTACTGATACATTTACAAGAATATATATAATATATACTACCACTGCTACTACTACTACTACTACTACTACCACTACTAATGATAATAATAATAATAATAATGACAACAATAATAACAATAACAATAATAACAATAACAATAATAATAATGATAACAATTATAATAATGATAATAGTAAAAAAAAAAAAAAAAAACAGAAATTCGAATAGTAATAATGCTACCACTCTAGTCTATTCACTTAAGGTGGATTCCTGTGCTGGCAGCTGCTCGATGCCTACCCGAGTTTGTAAGGACGTCGCTGATTGGCTGATAGACTCGGGCTGGGTGGTGGTGGTGGTGGTGGTACTTTGCCTCGTCGCTACCAAAACCCTTGCGTTGCCTCAGAAAAACATTCATATTTCTTTGCTTAACTCACCTCTTACACAGATAGGCCTATTTTGTTTGCATCAGTGAATCAGGCAGTGATTGGTCAACAATAACACGTTATTCGTAACTCAATAGGGTAAAATATAAAGCCATGACTGAGTATCACAAGAGTAGGCGGATTTTCAGGTTTCAATACATGGAAATGTTGTAATCCTACCCGATATTACCAAACTACCAGATGATATTTAGGTTAAACTGAGCCTACTATCGTGTTCAGGATACATTGCTGCATATCTTGAGCATAAAAAAAATTCAGTAAGACTACAGCAATATTAAAGTAGTCGTCCAGACCCATTTTTTTTTTGCCGAATTATGTTGAATGTATTCAAAACACCTAATCCACCAAAAATAATTGATTTCCAGGCCTTATTTCCGTAAAAACACGACTTTTGTAAAAAGCGCGCGAAAAAAAAAATCTTCCCTCCATCAGGGCTACGACTGTTATTGATGACGTCAGAACAGGGACGCCCGCAGACACTCTGTCTGGCACCTGTCGGCAAATGTTATGATGAGCGATTGTACTTCGGTGTCAGACAGTGAATCTGTCGCTGTGACAGATTTAGAGTACGATGCTCAATCTGACACCGAAAGAAATGACGCTGGTCGCGTATACTATGAGGAAAACGAACCTCAGATTGTCATGGGATCCTATATGTTTGAGCCCGAGTACGAGGTGGATTAACAGGTGTCTCTTTATCTTTCTTTATCTGTCTCTTTATCTTGGCAGGAGGTATGAGATGTGCACTCGCGCGTATGTCCCCCGGTGAAATTATGAATTATTTAATCATAATTTCTACTAGTTATGGACAATTACAGTATCTTATAAGTTTTAACTACACAATCGATATTAATAAACGGCTGTTATTTACCAAATAAGCAGTACATGAGAACAGCAGGGCTGTCATAAGCAATAATGTAAAGGGCTACTTGACATTATGTCGGCGAGGAAGAGGCAAGGTGGGTAGGGATGGGTGCCGTGCGAGGCTACATCAGCTGTGTCCCTCCTTCTCCCGCCCAGATTAGCGGCAGTGTTTAGTTTGAGAGAGTTAAATCATGACTTATTTAGTATCAATTTGAGAGAAATAAGCTGTAGACAGTGTTGTACGCTTACGGTAATGTGGAGTATTATTCTGGATATGGGGTTCTGGATATGGGGATTATTTACGGATCGTGGTCATCTCTGAAATTATGAACATTAGTTTAATTATGATTGTTACAAATTAGGGAGCATTACAGTATCTTATAACGAGACAAAGATTCATTAAATTTACTGATAAGCATTACATGAAGACAGCATAGCTGAAATTTGACACACTAATAAGATTATAAGATTATAATTACACTAATTACACTAATCTTTGACGTAATAAACACTGCCACTGCCCCTGGGCGGGAGAAGGAGGGACACAGCTGATGTAGCCTCGCACGGCACCCATCCCTACCCACCTTGCCTCTTCCTCGCCGACATAATGTCAAGTAGCCCTTTACATTATTGCTTATGACAGCCCTGCTGTTCTCATGTACTGCTTATTTGGTAAATAACAGCCGTTTATTAATATCGATTGTGTAGTTAAAACTTATAAGATACTGTAATTGTCCATAACTAGTAGAAATTATGATTAAATAATTCATAATTTCACCGGGGGACATACGCGCGAGTGCACATCTCATACCTCCTGCCTCCCGCTAGCCGTGAGTTACATGACGGCCGCGGTAATTCTTTCTCACTCCATGTCACGTAAAGGAAGCTTCAGAAAGCATATGGGTATAGAGCATTTTGTTCTTAGAATAATTCGGTCTATCTCCTGTATCAACATTTGCATAAACTCGTGTTACACCCTGTATTTATCTCTGTGTTTACGTCTCTCTCTGATCAGCGCGGGAAGATGAGCCTCCCTGATGCTACGTCACCGAGCCTGAGCCTGAGCGTCTGCAAACCTTGAGAGCGTTTTGAAAACTCGGGGAATTTGCAGATTTTGATTGCGGATTATTTAAAAACGGCTGACTGGATACAAAAAGTGACGACGTATTGTTGATATACTCGTTAATGGCTATGCTTTGATTGCATTAAATCAGGAATGATGAAATGGTCTGGACGATTACTTTAAGATAATTGAAGGAAAGTAAAACAGTGTATAAACATTTTTCTTGCTTTTTTTGCTTCAACTCGCTGTAACTCCATCAGTTTTGCTCGCATTAAATTTTGAATCGCTGTTTCAAAATCCTCACAGTTTTCCAATTCTTAAGGTATGTAGCACGTACCAATAAGGAAAATATTATTTGGTCAAAGTGGTTAATAAAGTAAAACTACTGAAACTGGCGCCGTGACTGGTGAGCATCTGTTAGCACTCCCCAGAACTCATCTCTGCTGTGGGAGCAATGCTCACCAGTCACGGCGCCAGTTTCAGTAGTTTTACTTTATTAACCACTTTGACCAAATAATATTTTCCTTATTGGTACGTGCTACATACCTTAAGAATTGGAAAACTGTGAGGATTTTGAAACAGCGATTCAAAATTTAATGCGAGCAAAACTGATGGAGTTACAGCGAGTTGAAGCAAAAAAAGCAAGAAAAATGTTTATACACTGTTTTACTTTCCTTCAATTATCTTAATATTGGTGTAGTCTTACTGAATTTATTTTATGCTCAAGATATGCAGCAATGTATCCTGAACACGATAGTAGGCTCAGTTTAACCTAAATATCATCTGGTAGTTTGGTAATATCGGGTAGGATTACAACATTTCCATGTATTGAAACCTGAAAATCCGCCTACTCTTGTGATATCAGTCATGACTTTAATGTTTACCCTATTGAGTTACGAATAACGTGTTATTGTTGACCAATCACTGCCTGATTCACTGATGCAAACAAAATAGGCCTATCTGTGTATGAGGTGAGTTAAGCAAAGATATATGAATATTTTTCTGAGGCAACGCAAGGGTTTTGGTAGCGACGAGGCAAGTACCACCACCACCACACCACCCAGCCCGAGTCTATCAGCCAATCAGCGACGTCCTTACAAACTCGGGTAGGCATCGAGCAGCTCCCAAAAATCCAGCTTAAGTGAATAGACTATAGTACCCCTACAGATGAGTGAACTAATGTATGACAACTAATGACTGGCAGACAACTTACATAGTCGTAATCTTTAGGAACCGGCACCTGAACCAGGGTCTTTTGGAGCACAGAGCAGTCTGGAATGTCTTTTGTCATGCTGAGCGTATGCACCCAGTTTTTAGATTGGCAATATTCTCCAGTAGCCGCTCCTAGGTGAAAAAAACGGAGTCTCAGAATAGCCTACAAAAAAGGTATCCTCACAACATCCTACAATAAAGATAGTCTCAAAACATCCTACAAAAAAAGGGCAGTCTCAGAACATTCTACCGTAGATAACACTAAAGTCGCCAGGACAACGGGTTTTTATTTATTTACAAACGTCTGGTGGCGTTAGTACGTATACATTTCTACCTCCATGATTTCAGGAAAGTTAGAAGGAGCTATCTGGAGAGTCTGTGTCATTTTTTGTCTTCATCTGTGTCATATTATGGCTATAAATGAACAAATTACAAAAATAAAACCGAGTGGCGACGTTGTTAACGGGCTACACTTAGGTCGCCATCTAGTGTTTATGTCCTGGGTGTCCTCCCGCCGTCGTCGTCGCGCGAAAAAAAACCGAGTAGTGAAATTTGAAACTATATACATGCAGATACAAAGCATGAAACAACGCTGAAGCAGGGTATATTATACAGTCATGATATATACTACTGTGTATCATCTTCAGTGGCACATGAAAATCAGTAGTGATGCTATAATTCGTAATATTTGGCGGCTGGCGACAATAGCGCAGGTGGCGACTTTAGTGTTATCTACGGTACGATAAAGATAGTCTCAGAACAAACAAAAAAAAGGCAGTCTCAGAACATCCTACGATAAAGATAGTCTCAAAACATTCTACAAAAAAAATCCCTCTCAGAGCATCCTATAAAAAACACCATGTCAGAAAGTATTCAGCGTCAATAATCATTAGTCAATAGCAACAATATAACACCAGCGCCTCACCTTGATTGATAGTCTCAGAACCACCCTGCCACAGCAGCACCCCCACCAGCAGCACCCCCACCAGCATCATCGCTATCATCTTTTTCACCTTCATGCACGGCTGCAAGAACACGTACTGTTGCTGCTGTTGCTGTTGCTGCTGGTCGCCGGGTCTCTGCAGTGTGTCGCTGGGCCACGCCACCGCCCTTTTATAAAGAATTAGTATCATCGTATCCGGATGCAGAGAAGCTCGAGTATCCGATGTGTGATTTAATGGAGAGAGGGAATGTGCGTCTTAGTGAAACACATACACTCGTCAGTGAGTTTTTTAAAAAAATAGAAAGGGCGGAAAAAACCAAAATTCCCCCAACCCCCCATTTTGGGAAAGAGCCGTTAAAACGTAGTCAATGGGGGAAGCCCTGCCCAGGGGGGGGGGGGCTGGGGGGGCCCTCAATACATTTTTTCCCCAGGTTTGGAGGTTGGGCTCACCCTCACTCCCAAAAGAAGCGAGGGATTGGGGGTGAGAGAAAGAGAGGGGAAGGGGAGAGAGAGAGAAAGAGAGGGTTTTTACTTCTGGTTTTCCCCAACATTACAATACAAAATTTTTTAAATCATAAAATTTTTTGAATTTCAAAAAAAATAAGGTTTTGAAATACTTTGAAATGGTCCCAGTTTTTTAGTGGTAAACAAAAAATTTTGTGCGTTTTCATCCCCCTCTCCCTCTCTCCCCTCTCTCTCTCTCCCTTTAATTTTTTTTTCTCGTGGAAAGGGTGAAGAGGGAGAAGGAAAGGAGGGAAAAAGAAAAAAGCTGAAAAAAAAAAGAAAGAGAGAGAAGGGAAAGGGGGGAGAGAGAGAGAGAGAAAAGGAGAGAGAGCAGAGGAGAGAGAGAAGAGAGAGAGAAGAGAGAGAGAGAGAGGAGAGAGAGAGAGAGGGAAAGGAAAGGAAGGATAGAGAGAAAAGGAGAGAGAGAGAGAGGAGAGGGGGAAAGAAGAGGAAGAGAGAAAGGAGAGAGAGAGAGAGGAGAGAGAGAGAGAGAGGGGAGAGAAGGGAAAGGAAGGAGAGAGAGAGGGACTTAGGGCCGTACTATTAAACCTTCCGCCCGGGTGGCGATCGCCTGCCGATGCTCCGCCAGGCGAACGCCAGCCTCGGGAAAACCCTTTACTTTAGGGCCGTACTTTTAAAATCTTTCGCCAGGGCTGGCGAAAGCGTTCGCCAGGCGCTCAGTGATTTCTTACTTTTAAACGCCACGAGCGCTCCGCCAGGCGCTGCCCGCCAGGGCTGGCGAAGGAGAAGTATTGGAATAGCCTGGCGAACGTGAGTTCGGTGAGCGTCCCTCTCACCGGGCGATCAACATTTTTTGCATTCAGTTTATACTTTTTACAATACTACAAAAGCATTTCATGAGATAGGAAACCTATTGCGACGGTAAATATGTGTATGGCAAGTTCTTCATGGAAAATAAGTCATGTATATTATTTCAAAACACCATCGAGGCCTCAACGCAAACTGGGCAGCACCCGACACCTCCACCCCCCCCCTCCCCGGTGAGTGTTTTTTGCCTTTTCGTCCAATATATATTGGTTTAGGGACCATATTGCACAATATAATGTATACAAATTTGGATGTTTTTGTGATGGCGTATTTACACTAAGCTATAGCAGAGGCCTCTCACCCTCATAAGAATTTCAGTGAGACGTGACTATGATATCATTGTGCTCCCGCCCCTAAAATATTTTATTTCTGTTGTATATCAGATAGAATTGAAAAGTGTTATTTTGTACAATGTCAGGTATGTTTTGGTGATGGCGTCTTTACATTGAGCTATTCAGAGGCCTCTGACCTCATATATTACACGTGAGACGTGCTTATAATAGTGTGCTCCCGACACTGTAAATAAGTTTTATTTTGGGAAATTTTACACTAGGACCAGAATTTTCTACACCTTGGGAGTATGGTTTTTTGTTTACCTTAATGATTCTGAGAAACATTCTCTCAATGAGTTTCGTCGCAAATCACTACTTTTGGAGATATAAGCTGCTTTTGGGTTGGTAGGGGAGTGTATAGGAAGGGGTGCAGTCAGTTCGTTCACATTTTTTTCGTACACCAGTAGATTAGTAGACCAAAAAAGTGTTTCGTAGTCTATATGAAACCTAGTCGTTTCGTACACTTTAGCTCAGAGTTTAAATTTACTACTAGAGTTACGAAATGACATCACGTATGTACGCAAAACTCAAAATCAGTGTACGAAAACAAAACAAAACCTGTGTACGAAACTCCCTGTAACATATAGGAGATATGAAAATTAACTAACCTAACCCTACTGTTACAGGGGGTTTTGTACCGGTTTTTTAGTGTTTTGTACACTGTTTTGAGTTTTCGTAATACGTTGTCGTTCGTACTCAATAGTAAGTTCAACTCTGAGCTGAGTGTACGAAACGACTAGGTTTCATATAGACTACGAAAAAGGGA
>JACEEZ010025265.1:372500-437913 GCA_016584305.1 Chionoecetes opilio | reverse complement strand
CAGTTTAGGGCGAAAAACGGTAGATTTTCGGAGCATGTAACACCTTTATATTCAATTGCCCTGGGAAAGGGTAAAAAAATATTCATAAGAATAATTCTACACGATGATTTTTGTTTGTTTAGAGGAAAATTTCCTCAGAGCCGAGTGATTACCCGCAGCAATTAGTGTTGGTCAAAACCCACCACCCGGGAGGGGGTAAAAACCCCCCGGCAAAACACCGGTACCCATTCACTGCTGGGGGCGGGGGCTCGGGTTTTAAGAAAGACCCCCCATCTATTTTTGCTCCCCCCGGGATCAACCCCGGGACTTCTGGGTTTGTGACCCGAGGTGCTAACCACTATACTACGGGTCCCGTATGTAAATGTAGGTAAGAATCCTAGGACTTTGGAAGCCCATACCGAACTAATCCCCTATTTTTTGCAAGATTTAGGCCTGATCTATATAACATGGATCGCGGATCGGGCTGCTGGGGCCGAGAAAAAAAAGTCACCACCCGCCATTTGTCAAACCAAAAAAAATACATGGGCCGGCCAGGCAGGGCTGGGGTTGGCTGCGGGCTTGTGATAGCTATTTTATCACCTACTACTACTTTTAACACCTACTATACTATACTTATTACCACCTATACTACATTACCACCTAACTAAAACACCAAAATTAACACTACTAAATTCCAACCTAGTGCATGCGAACCTTTCCCAAGTATTTTTTTTACGGGATAAAAGACAATAGGTGTTTTGCGGGGCCGTACAGGGTTGTGACGGTTTTTTGCGAGGCCTTTACAGGTGGTAGTGACGGGGTTTTGCGAGGCCGTCAGTGTGTAGTGACAGGGTCTGCGAGGCCCGTAAGGTGTATAGTAAAAGGGTGTGTTGCGGGGCAAACAGGTGTTTTGTGACAGGTGTGTTGCGACCCCGTACAGGTGGTAGTGACAGGATCTTGCGAGGCCGTACAAGTGTGTAGGACAGGGGGTTTTGCGGGGGCCGTAAGGTGTGTAGTGAAGGTGTTTTTGGGGGCCCCGTACAGGTGTGGTGTATGTGGTAAAGCGAGAGGAAAGAGTGCAGTGTTACCCCCCGAGTGGTGTGTTCTGCCCTAATGAGCAAACGGGGATTTCCGTCACTAAAACGGGCCCCCCCCTTTACCCCCGCGGCCAGGGGGAGGTCGGCCACAGGGGTCCATAAAAGTACTTCGGGGTTTACAGGAATTTTTAAATTAAAATCAAAAACCCTTTTGGCCTAATCAAAAAACCTTTCTTAATTAGGTTATGAATTAAAAGTAGTTAGTTTGTACATGTTTTGGTTTTTTGTAATCCCTGGTGTCTTTTCGAATCTAGTAGTCAAGTTCAACTCTGAGCTGAGTGTACGAAACGACTATGGTTTATTAGACACGAAACAATTTTTGGTAATTGGGGACGAGAGTTTTGCGGTCGTTTAAGAGAACTTTTTTTTCGGGGCCCACAATGGGTGTTGGGTTGAAATGGAGAAGTTTTTTTTTGCGAAACCCCCCCCCCCCCCCAAAAAAAAAAATAAAATTTTATGAAACCTACCAAAAACCTTATAGGTTTTAATGAAACCAAACCCAGAAACCCTTTAAAGGGTTTTTAAGAAACCTAACCAAAACCTTTAGTTTTTAATGAAACCTAAAAAACCCTTAAAGGTTTTTAATGAAACCTAACAAACCCTATGGGTTTGAAGAAACCTAACCAATTTAACCACAAGGTATATTTTTTTTTTCTTTTTTTTTTCTTCGCAAAAAAAAGCTATCTCCTTTAGAAAAAGCACCGCTTATTGGGAAGGCTATGATCATTGTATCAAACCGACTCAGGTCTGTTCCGCCCCCACAAATTTGTTAACAGTAAAAAAAAAATATACTTATATCATATTACTTTATAAAAAAAAGTATACCTATCCCCTTTATTTTTTTTTAACTATAGTTGGAGATGGAGTGGGGGATGGATTTAAAAGTGAATGGGGGGGGGGGGAGGGGTTGTGGGTGGGGGTGTTGTGGGTGGGTGTGGGTGGGGTGCTGGGGGTGGGTGTGGGTGGGGGTTTTGGTGTGGGTGGTGTGGGTGTTGTGTGGTTTGTGTGTGGTGGGTGCGTTTGGGTTTTTTTGTGGGGTTTTCACGGTGAAAGATTTGCCATTCAGGGCCTGGTCGTTTTTACAGGGGCATAGCAGCAAGCTTGGATTGACGAGGCGATAACACACCCCGGGCAGCAAGCACAGCTTGGGATGCGAGGGGTAACACAGCCAGAAAAGCAACGCGACCGCAGAAAAAAGGCTTTTTTTTGGGTTTCGGGAAGATGGCGGACAGTTGGAACCAGGCTGAGCAGGCTTCCCCGATCCCCTGTATATAGATCAGGGAGTTAGGTGGTTTTAAAAAAGCTTAAAAAAGGGTTAATTCACAACTGCCTTAGGGAGCATAGACATAATGCTCGTTAGTTATGATGAACGAAATTAATTATTAAAAAGTTTGTCTGGAAAAAGTAGCTACAAGAGCAATCACGGCATTAACTTGGTAGTTTTTTCATTTATGCCTTCAATATACTCCTTTTTTTAGGTCAATGAGCATCCCCTCTCCCAGTGGAATAGGAGTTGCCTTTTGAGAGCCAGCATCGCATGTAGCAGTGGGTCGCGTAGATGTAAACAACTTGGGTTCCCGCGATTTTAAGCCCATTTCGCAGAGTCGAGCGGAAAAAAAAGAAGGGTTTGCGCTGGCGAAACCCGTCCGCCAACCTGGCGTTTGCCAGGGTTGGCGTAAGCCAGTGTTTAAAAAATAAGGATTTCCCGAGGGTGGCGTTGCCTGGCGGACATGGCAGGGGATCGCCAGCCGGCGGAAGGTTTTAAAAGTACGGCCCCCAAATTCCCTTAAGACTTTCAGGAGAGCTCGCACGGACGTTAACTTGAGACGGAAAGAGAGACTGAAGCGCGAAGCGATTGTTCCTAAAGAAAAAAAAAAAAAAAAAATTTAGCCTTGGAATGTTTTACGAGGCTGCGGAAAAAAAAAGGGGAAAAGCAATTTTCCATAAATCTCAAAAACCCTTTTAGCTACGAGAAAACGTTTGGAGTGAAAAAAAATCCAATTTCAACAGGCTCCCCTTTGGGGTATAAAGCAAAAAAAAATTCCATTAAATTAAAGGACCAAAAAGTTTGTTTTGGGGCCTATTCCCCGGGAAAAAGAAATATTCCAGAAATAAAGGGGAAAAATTTCCCATACATGGAAAAAAATCTTGCGAAAAAGGGGAAAGGGAACATTTTAAAAGTGGAATACGTTTCCTGCGAAAAAGCGGCCGATTTTTTAAACGGGGATTTAGGAAACCCTAAATAACCGGGGGCTTTAGACAGGGCCTTTTCCCTTTTTCAAAAAACATTTTCCGAGGGGGATAGTTTAATTTGGTTTTAAAAATAAAGAGAATAGTATTGGAAAGGGTGACCCCCCGACCTGTCCAACTTTTGAGTCTAATAAATATTTACAAATTTACTATGAAAACCCAAATTGCTAAGACAAATTATCGGTATTACCAATATTATTGGCCCAAAAAATGAAAAATTATACATGCAAACTACGCAGATATGAAACTTCTGAAAAAATTTTTTTAGAAGATCGCGTTTGGAGCACTTTCCGTAGATAACAGTGAAGTCGCCAGTTCTACGTTTTTTGTTATTTCAACTGTGGTGGCGTTTTAAAAGTTACATTTTTACATCCGGGTTGTTAGGACAGTTTTTAAGGGTCTATTGGGAAAATTTTGGTCATTTTGGGGTCTTCATTTTGTCTATTAGGGCATAAATGAACAAAAATTTCCAAAAAAAAAAAACCGAGTGGCGAAATCATAACCTACTACGTAAAGTCGCCCGCTAGATTTTAACCCCAAAAGTTTAGTCGCCACTCTGGGGGGAAATTTAGGTAAAATTTGAGGAAAAATAAACAAGTCTCTTTTATTATTAGCCCGCGGAAGATGCCCTTTGGGTAATAAAAAATTTCCCCTGCCAAAGGAAAAAAAAATTTTTTTTCAAGTTTTAAAGATCTGGAAAATCTGTGTCCTGGGCCCCCCGAAAGGCTATTGTTTACTATCTGTCATGCGCGAAGGGGAAAAAAAAGGGGAAAACAAAAAAGCGAACAGTTTATTTTCAGAAAACAAAGCATAAAAAAACGCTTTAAAAAAGGGGAAAATTTTTACAGTCTGATATAAAACTTACCTTTTAACTCTTTAGTTGGCCCCATAAAAAATCGTTTGTAAGCATAATTTGTTTAAAATTTTGGGCCCCGGCGAAATCACTGGGGAGGTGGCCGGGCTTTACTGTTATTTTACGGTAGGGAAAAGAGTTTGGGTTTTCCTCCCGGGCCCCCTTATCAGTCGACAAAAAAAAAACGAAAAAATGGTTCTGGACAAATGAAGCGATTATAGGAAATCGGGCCCCGCTGAATCTTTAAATTTATGTTCAATTTAAATTTTTCACGTCCCGTTTTTGAGAACCAGACGAAATTCCCTGAAAAAAAAATGGGTTAAAAACGCAGAAATAGGTTTCACCAATGTTTTCAATTTTTAAAATCTTTAAAACTTTTCTTTTTTCAAGGGCCATTTTAGGGCAGGGGAGGTTTTTGAGTAAATTGGGGGTTTTTGCCCGTGAGCAGGGGGGGTTGGGGCGCGCTGCGTATTTGGGAAGGGGGTTTGCAGGTTTTGTTTGTTTCATTTTTTCTACTAATCGTTTCAGTAGGGGAAAAGGGTTTTTAAAATTTTTTTTTTCTTTTCCCGATAGGGTGTGTTTATTTAGGGGAAAATCCTAATTTTAGTTTGGTTTTCCCCTATATAGTAAACCCTTTTACCGGGCTGTGATGGAGGCCGAAAAAAAGTTTTGAATGCTCGGAAAATTTTTTTTAATAGGGAATTTTTTTCCCCCACAGTCTGAAGGGAAAACCCCTTACAAAAGAATGTTAAAACCCGGGTTTTCTGCATTACTTCAAGTGCTGTATAGGGGATCAAGAAAGAAGGGGCCTCAAAGTAGCATGCAACCCCCGTGTGAACCACTTGAATGAAGGATGCCCTGGGGAAACGGCCATCAGGGATTTGGGATTCGGGCCCTCCCAAGGTTTTGGCGTGAACAAAAAGGGGCCCCGTTTTGACGGGGTACTTTTGCCTCATAACATCAAAGGGTATTCAGTTAAAAAGCGAAACCTAAAAGTAGTATCCGACGGGACCTTCTGCCCCCAGGGCCCGTTTCCAAAATTGTTCCCGATTTCCCCGTTCCAAACCCTTCCCCAATTTAAGTGCTATAAATGAATCGATTCGAACGAGGAGGATAATCCCATGGATAAAGACTTTCAAAAATAACAGACAACAGAGAGCCCCAAAATTTATCAGTTTTTGGAAAAGCCCACAGGGGCCTTGCTAGGGACCAGATTACCCCAAAGGGGAAAAGGAAGGGCCTTGGACTCGTCTCAAAGGGGGGGAATTTTCTACAAGAAGGGGTTTTCGGGCTAATTTCAAAAACTTTTCTCCCCCCCTTGGCCCGGGCCCCCCCGGCATAAAAGGAATATCCCGAAAAAATCGACTCGTCGCGCCCAGGTTTCGTTGAAGTAAGGGGGTTTTCACATCCCCCCTCCATCCCGCTCTCCTATTTTATCCTATTTTTTCCCGACCATTACAGGGTGATTTTTCAACACAACCGAGAGTAACATGCATACCTTGTGAATGCACACGTGTCATAGTTAAGGTAAATCAGGTCCAGGAGGCCTTATATAGGTGTGTGAAGTTGTGAGGAAGCCAGGCAGCGGCGGGAGGGAGGTCAGCCATTGTGTGGAGCAATACTGGCGTATGTGTTCATAATATGTGTTCAAATGTACTCGCAAGCATAATTCGGGCCCATTTTTTCTGAACCAACGCCTCAGACAAGTGGCGAACACTAACTAAGGTATTATTTTAATGCCAGAAATGATAAATTTCACTAGTAAAATGTATTAGATATGTGAAAACAGTAAAAATACTGAGCCCCCGCTTTGGGCTCGCTTGTGTTGGTACGACTGTCAAATATCCACCAGTCGGACAATTCTTGTAGATCCAACCAGTGGAGGTACGACGGTGGAGAATCTCCACCGGCCGGGATTTGATGAGCATTCTTGAATATAGCCCCTCATCACCACGTTTCGTCGTAGACATAAAGAACTTTCAAGCTTCTTCAAGATGGAACACAAGCTCTGTTACTGCTTTGATGTTGACACACTCATGGAACAACTTTGTGAGTCTCACACTTATGATAAGAGTGAGTGGCGGCTGTTCTTAGATTCAGGAAAAAACACGCTAAAGGCCGTTCTTCTGCATAAAGGAAATAAGCTTCCGAGTGTTCCAATTGCGCATGGCCATGAAATGAGTGAAATTAATGAAACTATGAAGACTTTGTTATCTGCTGTTAAATATGAAGAACATCAGTGAATCTGTGGGGGGGACTGAAGGTAATCTCCTTGCTTCTAGGACTCCAGTTAGGTTACACAACCCACATGTGTTTTTCTTTGTTTGTGGGGAAACTAAAGTATCTAGGGCGGATCTAGAGCGGACAGAAAACCCATTACAAACAAACGAATGGCCCAGCACGACCGAAAGACTCACCTGGCAGGTTCAACTGTATGTAAAAACCCTTTCTTGTTGACAGTGAAAAGTGTACTTACCTCCATTGCATCTGAAACTTGGGTTAATGAAAAATTTTGTGAAGGCCATGGATCAAAATGGTGCCTGGCTTTCAGTATTTGTTAGCAAAGTTTGGACGAAACTGATCTGAAGCCAAAGTAAAGGCAGGTGTTTTCAATGGCCCTCAAATTCGTCAACTACTCAATGATGATGACTTTGTAAAGAGCCTAACTGCCCTGGAAAAAAGCTGTTTGGGAAGAGCTTTTTGGCTGTTATAAAGAACTACCTAGGAAATGTTCGAGCATCGAATTATGAGGAACTTGTAAATGACTGTTGAAGAGTTAACATGCGCTTGGGGCTCGGATGTCACTCAAAATCCACTTTTCCATTCACATCTTGATTCTTCCCAACGAATCTTGGCGCGGTCAGTGATGAGCAGGGGAACGTTTCCACCAGGACATTGCCACCATTGGAAACCCGATACCAAGGACGATTCAGTCCCAACATGATAGGGACTATTGCTGGACGCTACAACGTGAAAGTAGCTGCTCCTACAAACGAAAGAGCAACTACAGAAACACTTCTGATGTACTGTGGAGCAGGGTGGGGTACTTTTGTGTGTTAGGTATAGTTTTGATCATATGTATATTTTAAAACCAATTTGAGATCTTGACTGTTCTTCTGAAGAACAGTCTAGATCTGACTGTTCTTCGAACTAGCGCATCTTTCTCTCAAAAAAAAACTCGAAGTTGTGTTCCAAAAAAAAAAAAAAATATATAATATATATATATATAGATATATATATATATATTATATATAAAATATATATATATATATATAAAGTCAAAATTTAACTGTGATTTTGGCATATTTTTTTGGATATTTTCAAGATGTGGCACATTTTCGGAATATTTGGAACATAATTTTAAGTATATTTTTTGCCAGATATGTCATTAGGTCCTAATAAAGCCGCAGGCAAACCCCCATAATTTAATTACGAGTAATATAATTAACGTAGGGGGATTGTTTTCGATTAATTATATAATTATATATATACGTTATATAATTATAATAGCTATTAAAATTTAAAATGCCGATATTTCAAAAACTATACGTGCTAGAGAAAAAAACAATGCCATTTTTGAATCAGCAGCGAAAATGCTTTCCAACCCACACACAATGAACTCAGAACCATTTTTGGTGTCGACCAGTGTTATCAGCCCTAAAACAAGAACAAGATACTCAGTGATACGCCAAAAAACAGCAGCGCTTGCATCAGATGGAATTTCCAGTCGGTCCCGCCATGGTAAGTGAAACAAAATCAAAATTTTATATAGCATTATTTAAAATTTACCTTCAGTCTGCATCTCATAATATATAGGCAAGATTACCGGTCATTTCGTCCACATGTAAGAGTCAATTCGCCCACTCTAAATCAATTTCGCCCACACGATCCATGTCAGGAGTCAGTAACTACTTCTTCGGTATTATTCTGTGTTTGCCCAACCCCCCCTCTCCCACAAAACAAGCTTGGGGACCCTGGGGAATGCGGGATATTTGGCTGGGGTACAAAAATATGCGTCGCAACCACATATTTTTTTGAGTTGGGCTGTTGTAAAAAAATTCCCCTAGATTAGGGAAAATCTTTGGATTTTTTCTGGGGCCGAGGACGTGGAACCTGACGATCCTCACAAAAAGATGACCGAAGTGTCGAGAAACCCCCCCCCCCCCAAACCCCCCCCTAGGAGGGGAGGTTTTTGATTTGGGTTTGGGAGGGTAGGTTTATTTTGGGGGAAGTTTGGTTTGATTTGGGGTTTGGTTTTTTTAGATTTGGTTAGGTTAGGGTTGGCTTTTGGGGTTTGATTTAGTTAGGTTTGTTTTTCGGGGTTTAAGCCCCCCGCTAGGTTAAGTTAATTTTGGTTAGGCAAATTTCTCTAGATTTTAAAGGAATTACCCTAGATTAGGGAAAATTTCTTCAGTAACTCATATCTTTGGTATTATTTATGTTTGCCCATCCCCCCCCTTCCCACAAAACAAGCTTGGAGACCACACAACTCTTAATTACGTGTTTTCCCACCATAATTTTTCCCCTCCTGAAAACCCCGCATCCACAGGGCCCCAAACTTGTTTGGGGGGAAGTTCTCGACACTTCGGTCCATTCTGTGAGGATCGTCAGGGGTTTCCACTCTAGGACTCACAAGAAAACCTTTAATTTTCCCCAGATCGAGGGAATTTTATCAACCCCAACTCAAAAAACGATGTGGTTGCGACGCATATTGGGTTCCCCACCAAATTCAGCATTGGCCCCCGGTCCCCAAGCTTTTTTTGTGGGAGAGGGGGAGTACCCTATGGGGAAACACTAGAATAATACCCATCAATTCGCCCACACGATCCATGTCACGGAGTCATGTAACTATATCTTCCTCTTGCAAAATTAAAAAGAACCACCAGTAACCTTGGGCGAAATGACTCCATAGTGTGGGCGAATTGACCTGTGGCGAAATGACTCCATGGTGTGGCGAAATAGCTGAAGGTAAACTTGAACTGGTTAATATTCCGCAGTAGTTAGCTTCCTCCCAGGCCTTACAGCTTACTTTTTCTCTATTATTTTAGGCTCAGTATAATGTGCAGCAGTTATTCAATTGCCGAAATAATAACACTTATTTTTATATAATGATACCTAGGCTAGGTTACGATACCACATATATATATATATATATATATATATATATATATATATATATATATATATATATATATATATATATATATATTATATTATATATTATATATATTATATATATATAATATATATATATATTATATATATATTATATATATATGCTGATTATATGCAGTTTCAACCAGTAATCCCTTTTGACCAATACTCTCCTTTTCTAGGCTTACACAGAGAAAACTATTTCAAATAATAAGAACCCCCAATTACTGACTTAAATAAATCAAACTAGTTCTGCTATTATTCAGTTTCTCATTGCCTATAATTAACTTGAACTGCAAATTAGTAATTGAATACTAAAACTATCCCCACAGAATACATACATAAACAATATATGTTCCCTACCTTGCAACACACAGAAAATATAATGAACTTGACTGAATGTTAACTGTTATTGACATTACAGCTCAATGGCTACCTGCTTCGAATATTTGACCTACTGGAACAAGTTGAGGAGGTGCGGTTACCACGGATTGTACCTAGGGACCGACAGACCCATTCACTTCTCTCTCTGAGGATGAGTTTATCGACCGGTACCGGCTCACTCCAGCCTGCACTCTCGAATTGCTTGAGAAAGTGGAACCACTACTTCCTATACCTGATGATGGAAGGGGTATGTATTGTTAAGTTTCAAGTTAATACTAGTGTGTATAAGTGTGTGTTGCATATAT
Source organism: Chionoecetes opilio (assembly GCA_016584305.1). Lineage (NCBI taxonomy): Eukaryota > Metazoa > Arthropoda > Malacostraca > Decapoda > Majidae > Chionoecetes > Chionoecetes opilio. The sequence continues at coordinate 427,891 of JACEEZ010025265.1, read as the reverse complement.
ATATATATATATATATATATATATATAAATATATATATCTTGCCGATTAGGATATGCTGTATATATTGGGATTGCTTTTAAGTGTGGGGGAGGTGTATCCAGCTTCTTTCCTGTGAATACAGGAGTGAGGCAAGGGTGCGTCCTTGCCCCATCACTTTTCAACACTTGTATGGACTGGGTATTGGGCAATGTTGTAGATCAAAGAAATTGTGCAGCATCCCTCGGCAACACCAAGATCACTGATCTTGTTTTTGCCGATGATGCAGTAATCTTTGATGAGTCGCTGGAGCTCCTGGTGATGGCTCTCGAGGCGCTGCATGAGGAGGCAAAGCCTTTGGGACTTGAGGTCTCCTGGGTGAGGGTGGGCGAGGCAACTCGCCCCCCGGCGTATGCCCCCAATAATTGATTGATTGATAAATGGGTGCCTGGAGAAACCTGTGGAAGGTAATTGTGGTAACAAATAGGCCCGTACCGAAAGTCATGATGAAGGTTGAGCGACGACCTTCGTCGACTGAGGAAGTTTTTTTTTTTTTTTTCTTTTCATCACAGGGAACTGGCCAAGGGCACAACAAAAATGGGTAACACAAAGCCCGCTTAGTTGCCAGTCCCTATAAAGAAGACAGTAAGAGAATAAAATAAAAACAAAGGGGTAGGCCAATTTAGTTCGGGAGGTGTCTTGTTACTCTTCTTTTGAAAAGATTTTAAGTCATAGGAAGTGGAAAAATAGAAACAGGAAGAGAGTTCCAGGGTTTACCAGTGAAAGGGATGAAAGAGTAAAGATACTGATTAACTCTTGCATTAGGAAGATGGACAGAATAGGGATGGGAATGAGTAGAAAGTCTTGTGCAGCGAGGCCGCGGGAGATACAAGGGATATTTTTCAGAACGAAGAGCAGCGACGACGGTCGAAGGTCGGCACGAAGACACGGGTAGACCCGTCTTCGTGACGACCTTCGTCGCTGCTCTTCGTTCCGAAAAATATCCCTTTTATGGTAACCTTCCTCAGTCGACGAAGGTCGTCGCTCAACCTTCATCACGACTCTCGGTACGGGCCATATACTGTCAGCCGTCCCAAAACACAAGTTCAGTTTCTGGGCGGGTCATGCACGCCAAATGTTGCATGCTTGCAGTCTGGTATATGCAGGGAGTTACCGAATAAGTTTGGTAAATGCGCAGTTTGTTTCGGCGGTGGGCCGGCAAAGCATGTACATGCCGGACGAACATGTAATTTCCCTGTATACGTGTAGTAAAATATTTTGATGTTGTGATTTTATGATATTATAAGGTTAGACGGTCGATTATACGCTTCCAATAAATTGGTCGGCATTCATCATTTTCATTTGTGGCAAAAGTTTTACGCCCCAGATGCTTATTCTGGCTAGCAACCCCATTTTTCGGTTGAAGCCTTAGGTTAACGAGCCCCACCTACCCATATATATATATTATATATATATATATATATATAATATATATATATATATATAATTTTTAACCTGCAACAAAGTATGATTAAGTTAGGGCCCTTGTTATCAAACCTAAACCATCCACCCAACCTAGATTTACATAAAAGAAAAAAAATTACAATCTCCTCCTAGTGACACAACCACATGACGGTGCGAAGTTTGACCACCTCGACTACTCCAAAATTCTCTGCATGAAGTGGCAAAGCCTTTGAGACTTGAGTTCTCCTGGGTGAGAGTGGGCGAGGCAACTCGCCCCCCGGCGTATGCCCCCAATAATTGATTGATTGATAAATGGGTGCCTGGAGAAGCCTGTGGAAGGTAATTGTGGTAACATATACTGTCAGCCGTCCCTAAACACAAGTTAAGTTTCTGGGCTGGTCATGCACGCCAAATGTTGCATGCTTGCAGTCTGGTATATGCATGGAGTTACCAAATAAGTTTGGTAAAATTAAATCGTTAATAATAATAAAAATTACTACCGTATTTTTAAATGTTTATAAACTTAATCGGTATTACCGGACGAACATGTAATTTCCCTGTATGCGTGTAGTATAATTTTGTGATGTTGTGATTTGATGATATTATAAGGTTAGACGGTCGATTATACGCTTCCAATTCACATACATAATTTTGTTAATGTTTTCCCAGGTGGCAGTATTCCTGCACATCTTCAGCTGCTCACGGCAATGCGGTACTTTGCTAGTGGCAGTTTTCAACTGACCATGGGAGACTGCATGGAGATGTCTGTGTAACGCGAGAAATTACATTAATAGGGGAAGAGATGAAATAACACATAAGTATCAATAAGCTAACGAGGAATTTTCCTCCACGCCTCATTCCTGAATCACTGGTTAGGCTTATATTTTAAGCCAGTAGTAATTAGACACGTAGCGAAACGAGGTGAGAACGGGGATTCTAGGTTAGGATAATTTTAGAAGCAGCTCGACGTTCATTGAGTTAAGTCGCCTGTGGGGAGGTGATATTCTCGCCCTTGGTAAAGGTATGTTATGAAATGTTGGTTAACTAGAGATGTAAACATGACTTACTGGTGATTCCTTTTGTTGACCAGGACTAATAAAGTGTATTACTTAGGGTCCCAAGGTAGGATGCTGTTGGCGGACCAGATGGCCAAGCGCTCACAAATTAGCAGAGGGGGCAACTACAACATGTCACAGCCAGCCGTGTGAGGACAAGGAGAAAGAAGGAAATAGAAAAATAAGTAAGAGGGAAACAGTTGGAAGTGGGATAGACCACGTATACATTATATTAGGATAACGACTTGAGCATTACATATGCGTATCGTTAAAGTGGTAACAGTGCGACTGAAGTTACCAGAGATAGTAAACTAGATTAGGATGACGACTTGAGCATTACATGTGCGTATCGTTAATGTGGTGACAGTGCAAACGAAGTTACCAAAGATAGTAAACTATATTAGGATAACGACTTGAGCATTTCGCGTGCGTATCGCTAGGAGGGAAGGAAGACTTAATATTAAGATAACTTGTGAATGTATAATAATTACCAAGTGAGACAGTAAAGAGTTAAATATATTATAATTAGAAATGTATTAACGCGTTGTCATTCAGTTTCCAACCAGTACTTACATATTTTCTTAAAATCTTTTATTTTTGTTCATTCATATATTTTTTCCCACTTAATGTGGGTGGTGGCAGCGGAGTAACCAGGACTGTAGAGTACACTCCCAAGGTGGGCACTACATAATGGTGACAACAGTGTAGATGGACATTTTGACCACTACATAATGGTGGCAGCGGTTTGGATCCATTCGATGGATCCACGTACCCACGTGCTAACTAACGCCTTGCTAGTTGTTGGTTTTTTCAAGTGCCAGTTACCTAGTGATCACATACTATACAGTATGGTGTGTACAGAGTATAGGTGTACATATAGGTGTATAGAGTAGCGTTAGTGACTATGACTAGTTCGCTCAGGCTGGTGAAGTAGATGATACTAACGTAACAGTAGGCCCGGGTTACCCACATGCTAACATAGACGCTGATAAAGACATTAGTTATGGCTTGGAAAAGCCGAAGCGGAGTAGCGAAAGGGTGCAACATGAAACATGCACACCTCCGACCCGCTGTTGAACATGGAAGTGATATGGGTAGCGCGTATGCAGTGTGTTTATGGGTGATGTAGGATGCGTGAAGGTAGTGTGGATGTGGGTGATGTGACACTACATCCACGTGTTGATGCAGTGTGGAACGATGCCGAGTGGAAGTGGATAGTGATGTGTGTGGAAGTGGATGGATGATGAATGTAGGGATAGGGGGCTTGTATGCCACACTTAACACTAATGTAGGGCAGGATGTCATGTAAAAGGTGCGGTGAGGTTAGGTTGCCGTACCTTACGGTTAGATTAACATTAGGATAGATGTAACAGCTCATGTAGAACTAGACGCATAACAAGTAAGCAACTTTACGGGTTGTCGTGGCAGTAATGGCCACCTTAGAAAATTTGCGTTAGAGTGGTAGTAATGGAGGAGGAATTTGTACACTAACACCATGTTGAGAGAGGAGGCCAGTGAAGAGATACGTGCTTATTATAATGACAGAAGTGTTAATCTCTCGTGAGAAAGAGATTAACTTTCACCACTTTCTCTAGTGAGAGAGAGAAAGAGAGAGAGATGAAGGTCCCCTAGAAAGAATGTAAAGGTTAGAAAATCTTGCTTTAGAGGGTGCACACAGATTGCACTGAACACTAAACCCGCTAGGTTGTCGTTAGACCCAAGGATGTGCTTGGCTCTGAGCTTCGCTCGTTGGGTGATAGACGCAGGAGTATGTATGCCTCGCAAAGGAGGTGAGCCTTATCCCAAGTATTGAGGGTATGGAGTAAATCCAGTCGTGATTTCTCCCTACGCACCTACGCCCAGGATTAGTGGGGTAAAAGAAAATAACCATTACAGACTAGAGGGACGAGTCCAGTCGCGACTCTATAGGGCTTCGGCCTTGACAAATAAGAGAAAGTGAGAAGGTTCTCATTTCAAGGGAGTGAAGGCATTACATTAAATACGTATTCCCCAAACTGGTCAAATCGACTCTTGGTAAGGGAAGTGATAAGTTAAGAATACATACTATCTCATTTTGTTGTAAATTTGTTGGAAGAATTGGAAAATGCAGGATGAGAATATTTGTTTGTAAGTGATAGAAGATCCTAAGAAATTTATATGAAATTATGTGTGATGTATATATTAAATTTTATTTTTATTTTTAGTTAGATATCCGGTAGGATGCTTGATGAAGGACTGAGGCATAAGGAAAAAAATTTGGGGGGGGAAGAAGCTATGTAACGCGAGAAATTACATTAATAGGGGAAGAGATGAAATAACACATAAGTATCAATAAGCTAACGAGGAATTTTCCTCCACGCCTCATTCCTGAATCACTGGTTAGGCTTATATTTTAAGCCAGTAGTAATTAGACACGTAGCGAAACGAGGTGAGAACGGGGATTCTAGGTTAGGATAATTTTAGAAGCAGCTCGACGTTCATTGAGTTAAGTCGCCTGTGGGGAGGTGATATTCTCGCCCTTGGTAAAGGTATGTTATGAAATGTTGGTTAACTAGAGATGTAGACATGACTTACTGGTGATTCCTTTTGTTGACCAGGACTAATAAAGTGTATTACTTAGGGTCCCAAGGTAGGATGCTGTTGGCGGACCAGGGGGCCAAGCGCTCACAAATTAGCAGAGGGGGCAACTACAACATGTCACAGCCTGCCGTGTGAGGACAAGGAGAAAGAAGGAAATAGAAAAATAAGTGAGAGGGAAACAGTTGGAAGTGGGATAGACTACGTATACATTATATTAGGATAACGACTTGAGCATTACATATGCGTATCGTTAAAGTGGTAACAGTGCGACTGAAGTTACCAGAGATAGTAAACTAGATTAGGATGACGACTTGAGCATTACATGTGCGTATCGTTAATGTGGTGACAATGCAACCGAAGTTACCAAAGATAGTAAACTATATTAGGATAACGACTTGAGCATTTCGCGTGCGTATCGCTAGGAGGGAAGGAAGACTTAATATTAAGATAACTTGTGAATGTATAATAATTACCAAGTGAGACAGTAAAGAGTTAAATATATTATAATTAGAAATATATTAACGCGTTGTCATTCAGTTTCCAACCTGTACTTACATATTTTCTTAAATCTTTTATTTTTGTTCATTCATATATTTTTTCCTACTTAATGTGGGTGGTGGCAGCGGAGTAACCAGGACTGTAGAGTACACTCCCAAGGTGGGCACTACATAATGGTGACAACAGTGTAGATGGACATTTTGACCATTACATCTGCATCTTCAGTGTGCAAGTTTGTGCGACGTATTGCTGCAGCTTTGACATCTCTGTCATCCGACTACATCAAGTTTCCAGAGCCTGGTCATACAAATCAATTGAAAAATTACTTTTATGACATTGCTGGTATGCCAGGTGTCATAGGATGTATAGACGGCACCTTCATTCCCATTAGTCCTGGGGGTAATACTGCAGAGCTGTATCGCTGCAGGAAGGGGTACCCTGCTATTAATATGATGGGAATTTGTGATGACAAGCTGAGGTTTCTGAATATCGTTAGTAGTTGGCCAGGCCGTGTGCATGATAACAGTCTTTGAAAATTCAAGGGTTTGCCAGATGTTGGAAGACGCAAATTATGTAGGCTACTTGCTAGGAGATTTAGCATATGGCTGCAAGACCTACTTGTTGACACCTTTATCAGCCCCAGAAACGGAAAAGGAAAAGATATAACAAAGCACACATCAGTACACGTAATGTGGTCGAACGTACATTTGGTGTAATGAAGCAACGATTTGCCGCACTCAGGCTTTTACGCACAAAGTTGTATAATGCAAAATTAATAATTATGGCAACAGCTGTTTTGCATAATATAGCCATTGATAATGGTATGCCCTTGCAAGACTACATTGATTTGCCAGAACAGCAGGCACAAGGGCAAGACGGAGAGGCAGCATATGACGTAGGTGGAATAGATGCAGCAACTGGAGTAGCATTACGGAGAGAAATCATTGAAAGGTGGTTCTAGCTCTATGCCTAGGTGGATAATCTTAAGAATTGTGTTAGTCTGTAGCTTATAACAGATTATGGGTTTCAATTTTGTATCTTCTGTAAATATGACTGTCTGTTACTCATGGGTGAATATCATAGGTGGGCACCAAACCGTTAATCCGTTAATTGTTAATTAACGAAGTTAACATTTTCGTTAACGGTTTAACTTTTAAGTTAAGTTTGGAAATCATTATCGGACTAATTAACTTCCGTTACATTTAACTTCCGTTAACTCAATTTCGCTAACCCCTTTTTTTTTAGTTTTATACTAATATTGTTTCATTTAAGTTTTGTTCACCCTTTTCTGGCTCTAAAAGCCTTTAAAAACCTAAAACAGGGCCAAAACTATGAAATCAGCCTTTTTTCTGTTTTTTTAAGTTAAATCTATAAAATTTGCCTTTTTTTTTTTACTCTGAAGCCAAAAAAAAACTAGTTTTTGGGTTCTGAAGCCCTTAAGAAACCCCATATAGGCTGATATTATAGTTTTGGCACTTTTCAAAGGTGGTTTTAGATTCTGTTCTTTCTATAATAAAAATTAACGTTAACGGTTTATCGATAACTTCCGTTACATTTTTAAAGAATTAACTGATTAACGGTTATCGAAGTTAATTCTTTGGTTAACTGATTAACGGTTATTCGATTAATTCTTGGTTAACTGTTAAGGGTTTAAAGAGTTAATTCTTTGGTTAACTGATTAACGGTTATCGAAGTTAATTCTTTGGTTAACCAAGTTAACTTTTTGATTAACGGCGCCCACCACTGGTGAATATGTGAGTAGATTTACTAGCGAAAAGGAATAACCAGAACAGCTGAATTAATTTTGGTATGTTACCTATTCAGATTCAGTAATTATAATTTTTTTGGTTATCTAACTTCACTGTTCTGAATACTTGTTGCACACATTCATATCTTCCAACCATATTTATATTGTATTTTTTATACCATTATGTATGTGTGCTTGATATCTATCTACTTGTAGAAAGAGAACCATTGAAATCAATTTTTTTTATAAAAGTGCCTTTAAGTTAAAGAAGATTCTGTAATTGCTTTCAACTTTGCATTGTATTTGGAATTTGATGGAAAAATAAAGAACAGAGGACATATAAAATTATTGAGAGATTGTTACTCTTTAATCTTCTTTTCATAGTAATTGGAAAAGGCAGTGGCTGCCTTTTCTATGGCTTCTGATGCATTTTTCCATGCCACCATGGCAGAAGCCCCCTCCTTCTGTAGGGATGTGGTGGCTGTCAAGAGTTGCCGGTAGGCTCCCTCCTTGTATGGGGGCAGCTTCCCGCCTCTTCGGTGTCCGTGTCCTCGGTGTCTGAACAGGTGTAGGGACAAGCTCCATGCTGCTGGCTGAATGCATCGCATTCACATCATCCACGAATTTAGAAAAAAGTAGTACCCCACGATCAATAAGAGGCATTATTTCTAGAATTTATCAAATTGCTTGAGTCAAGCCGCTTTATTAATTTTTGTTATTGAAATGCAACCATTATCACAAGTTTGTTGCGCCTGGATGTCAGAAAATATTCAAAGAAGTAAAAACTGCAAAGGTCCCTGGTGTGTGTGTGTGTGTGTGTGTGTCATGTTTCAGCGGGGCGTGGCTCCTGCTCGACCTCCTGCCATCACAGGAAGCAGGGTGGAGGCGGCCCCACATGAAAACCACTTCTTTGCCGTTGTGACGTTTGAGTGCGTGACTTCCCAGAGGCAGCTGACGCTTTTGCTCTTTGCAGTACGCGTAGGGTGAACTTGGTGGCAATGCAAGCAAGACATTGTTATCAGTATTGTAAAAAAATTAGGTGATCTACCACTTATAACACTTTTTTGGGATTGCCGTAACAGTATTATACAATTATTGTACTAAGGTATGAAGGGACAAAAGCCCTTTTGAAGCAAAAGTTTTGTTGGGCAAACATGATTTAAGGACATTTTTTCGTTTTTTTGGCCAAACATGCTTCTCAAACGTCAATTACATATGACTTGTATGTTGAAGTACATGACCAACAATAAAATACTTAAGTGTAATAAAAACAACTGTCAACATACCTGTCGCATCAGGGGCTCACCACAATAATCTCCGGATGGCAGGTGCACAAACTAAAAGGATTAATGAGAACAGAGGTTAGGTATATATCAAGGCAATAATATCTCCAGCTGCCCTTATCATGGCTACTTATTAGGTTTGTGTCCATGTTTGCATGTGTTTGTGAATATTGGATTTGTGGTCTAATACAAAGTTTATTAACACGGAAATAGGTCCCGGGCGTACATAGCGATTTTTCACCTCATATAACGAATAAAGTTCGAGTTTTGCGTAAAAACCTGGTGTCGGGTTATAACTCTATTAGCTAAGTTTGACTCCTAATTCAAACAAAGCATAGTAGTCTTATAAGAGTTTTCTGTATCTATGTATAAGCAATATTTCTTTAATCGAGTACTGGTATAGTAACGCGAAGACCTACATGGCCGAGTGTCAGGACAAGACCCTTGCCTTCGTCACTCGGCATACAAGCCTATATATGTTTGGGAATTCAAGGCGGATATTTTTTACCTTCCCTGCATTACCCAGCTAGCACCTGCCTCTAAGGTGGTATTAAAATAGCAATCGGTGGTGATGCCAGACAGCAGCACGCGTGCATCCGGCAAGGCAGACAGACGGCCAGTAGCCTACATATGGCAGACACACGGCCAGTGCATATTATGATGTGAAAAGTAAGTTAGTGGTTAGATAGTGATTAGTAGTTAGGTGAAAATTATCCCTTGAATATGGCTCAGACTGACAGACCGTATCACTGCATGCTTTGTGCCAATCAGTGTTCAGAAACGACAACAAAGGTTTGTCATGGACGAAACAACTTAAATCTGCTATGAGCTGAGTGTACGAAACGACTATGGTTTTGTATACGAAAAAACTTTTTGGTGTACGAATCTACTGGGGGTCCCAAACAAATTGTGTACGAACGACTGCACCCTGTTGTAGATTTCATAGGCAATACAAAACACAATAAATAAAGAAAAGGTACGAACTGGGCTGCACCCTGTTGTAGATTTGATAGGCATACAAAACAAAATTAATAATAAATATTCTACATAAACCCCTATCTGCAAAAGTAGGGGGACCACCCCAGTCCATCTGCGATTTTAGCAGGCTCAAGCTCAGAGTAAATGAAACTCGGAGGCAGCTGCCAGGATGTCCTCCTTTGGTGGGGACGGCGGTGCAGGCCCACCACCTGTTGCAAAGCGCTGTCTGACGAAGGCGCTGTGGTTCTTCTTCGACCTAAGAAAGATAAAAGCAAGTTTTACATATATGATTGTAAATAAGTTATTCAGTCAATCAGTGGCATTCTCATTTTTCGCTGGTCCCTAAAAACCGTAATACTTACAGGTACCCAGTGATCGTATACCTTGCTTTTAAGGGTACCTGGAACTGTCGCCGCCGTGGTCGAGTGTTCCACTTCTTGATATTACAGGACCCAATATGTAACATTTAATCAAGGTTTTACCGTGTTTCTCCATTTCAGGGATAAATACTACGTTAGGGTGATAAGTTAGGTGCCAATGTTTTCCCGGTAGGATTAACATTTCCACGTCGGCGAGAGTTCTTGGTTGGTGTTTCGGCGAGAATTCCCATCGGCGACAGTTCCATAAACCCTTTTAAGTAGGCCTACATCCCGGCTTTTTATGAGTAAATTAGTGAGTATTAAGTTATTAACAACAACAGTGATCTTACCTTGATTTTAAGTAGATCCAGGCTTTCTTTAGTTGCTGGACGGATCTTGTCCCCAGCGGATGTGCAATAACAAACGACTTGTGCATAGACTCCCAAGCCGCGTTTTTTTTCAGCACAACATGATAGCCGTGCGACATATCAATTAAGACTGGGTGAGAGATAATTAAATCAAGCAGGGTTTGCTGCTGTGCCTTGTTTAATGGCGCACATTTGTCCTTCCTGCCATCGTTGTTTTTCTCCATCGTAGACGAATTGGCCATGCTATACACGTGACCTGGGAATCTATCACAGTCGCGCGTTGACTAGTAGTTCTCAGGAAGGCACAGGTGAGACGGATGGTGGTGGGGCGTCGTGATGGGTGGACGGCGGGATGGGTGGATGTTTACTGTAGCAGAGCGGAGACAAATGCCGTTCGCGCGTCACTCACAACAATAAAATGTTTTCCTGGTTCAGGGCTGCCAACCCATGCGCAGAGTGGTCTGCGACGTGGATCAACATAAGACTATGTTAGCTCTCCAAGATGGTGTCTAAAGAACGCGTTCGTGGCATTGGTACCACTAGAGTCTAACATGGAAGCTCCACGTTAGACTCTCCCTAGTCCATGTTTAAAAAAGCGGCCGAAGGTCTCCATCAAGACAACAATATGTTAGACGAATAAAAGATAGATGTATGGTGGGTGCATCAATAAGCTGCTGGTCATTGAACGACACAAGGGTGCGCAAAATATAAAACTATTATATCTAAAAATCTGTATAAGCAAAAAAGAAACGGATAGATGCTTAGGGTAGATCTCGTTGAGCTTAACAAAAAGTATTCATGCCATTTTTGGTCTAGGGTCAATAGTTTCATATAAAAAAATTGGGTAACGCAATAAAGGTAGTTTTTCTGACATTTTTAAGCTGCCACAAATTTGGTCGAGTTTTATTGTCATACAGACGTAAAAATGATCTCAATATCAATTGTACATCTTGCGAAGAAAAATAATAATTGTTCTATATTTTTTTTTCACAGAACCCTGCCAGTCAAAGAACAGTTGTGAAGTTTTTTTGATAGTAAAGAACGCATTTCCCGTATAGATACGGGAAAAGTCAGAGAAGCAAAGTTGTAGTGCTCCTAAAATCCTGCCTAATACGCGTTCCAAATCCGCTCTTTTATCCAGTATTTAGACCGCCAAATGCCTAAAAGTTTTCTGCACGGCAACTGTGTGCAATGTGCACACCGTAACCCACAATTTTACACACTTTATAACGTAAAATGTATTACATACACACACGGGGGATATGTAGTAGCAGTACCCGATGGATGGATTGGTTACGAGGCCGACAAATATAACTCGTCACAGGCAGCCTCTGTCTCTGACTTCTTACTCTCTGTCTTCTACTGGAATAGTGACACTATTTCTTACGGCGTCAGTCTTCCGAACCCATCCAGTTGGAAAGACCATGTCCCCGAGAACGACTGTCCCTTGCATGTACTAAGACCAAAGTTGAACCAGACTGTGAACATGGTGAAGGTAAATAATTACGAAAATAATAAAAAAAAAAAAAAAAAAAGGATTTATCCTTTTGTCATGCTTAATCATCATGTTGTTCTAAAATTGATCCAGGGGTCTGTATTCCTTTAGTATCTTTTTATAGGGACTTGCAAGCGGGGTTTTTTTTCGCCAGTGGTCTAGAGTCTCTAGTTCAGTGGTTTACTTAACCTTTTTTAGTGCTCGTACCCTTTGAGATCTCATAATTTGTCTCGTACCCCCGATCAGAAAAACGTATAATTAGAGTAACGAACCTTTTATTTCACTTAACTACAATACTACATAGTACACAATGTTACAATTCAGTGACTTTTGTTGTTGCATTTCAATTATGATGATTGAAAACGAGGTTCCCGAAGTGCCACACGCATATCGTCACTTGCATCCAGACGGTTCCTAACCTTTGTTTTGAGGTGTAGTAGTGTTGAAAAACGCATAAGAACGTGGCTGCAAATGGCACAATGACCTCCAGAGGTCTTTCTGCTAACTGTGGGAATGTTTTGAGTTGTGCACACCAAAACATATCTAGCTGCATTGATTCAAACTGCATCTAGATTCTGTTGTTGGCCTGCCGCTCAATAAGATCATCTTTCAACATATTACTGTTATTCATGGAAACCAGGTTGAACATTATATGGATCCCGTATCCATCTCTGTGCCACAGAAACCTCTCCCTGGTGAAAGTATCCCTGAAAGGAGTGAATCAGCCCTTGCAAATGCTTTTTCACTTCAGTAACGATGGACACTTCCTCTGCAAAAGCAGCCTCATCTAATGAAGGAAAGTTAACAAAATTTCCTTCTTCAATGTGCCACATCCAAATTGGAAGTTTCTGGGTAAAGGCAAATAACTTCTCTGACAGTTATCATGTTCAGCATTCTTCCTTGGATGGATATGTTCAACTCGTTCAAGTGCGTGAATACATCTGTCAGGTATGCTAAGGACAAAATGAACTCCCTGTTTTCAAAGTGGTCAGCAATGTCACTGCCTTGATTTATAAGAAACCTCTTGATTTCTTCGTGTAGTTCGAAGACACGTGTAAGTAGTACGTGAGTGCCACCTCACTTCCGTGTGGAAAACAGGAACACTATGTTCAGCTTCAATTTCTTCACAAAATGATGCAAAGAGACAAGACAAGACAGACAAAATTATTATAAATATATAATTCCAGCCTCCTTATAAATATGATATTGAATTATTGGTCAGCATGTCTCGTACCCCCAGGTGTAAGGTTTCGTAACCTGGTGGTACAGGTACCCCAGGTTAATAACCACTGCTCTAGTTCAAGACTCGCCAGGAGCTACTTTTTTGTCCGTCGTCGAGTAGCCGAAGACACCCACATGCTGCCCATCAACTTCCCCTCCGACTGCAAGTGCGGCAGAGGGCACCAGGGGGAAGCATAAGCCTCAATTAATTACATGTGTCACTCAACAAATCCAGCCTGCGACACCACGAGCGAGGGCCAGCCATCTCAGACTTCTAGAGATCTATAGTAATATAAGCGAAAGTGTGTGTGTGTGTGTGTGTGTGTGGGGGTGGGGTCTGTCGGCCCGCGATGGTGCCCCCCCCGTGGCGGAACCCCATCATATGTCACGGGTTTTGGAATCAGGTTGACCGGGGGGGAAGGGTTTTTTAAGCCCATTAAAAGGGATGACCCCGAGTTTTTTTTTTTTTTTTTTTTTTAAGCAGCCAAATTAGCGAAAAAGTGAAAAAAAAAAAAGGGGGGTTTGCGAGAATTGGGGAAAACCCTTTGATGTGGGTGGGGGTTTAATGGGGGGGGGAGGGGTTTTAATGGGTGGGGGGTTGTTTGGGTGAGTGAATGGGTGGGGGGGGGGGGGGGTATTTTTTGAGGTAATGGTGGGGGGTGATGGGTAATGGGGTGAGGGGAAAAGGGGTTTGGGTGAGGGTAAGGGGATGAGGGGAATGGGGGGTTGGTGATGGGAAATGGGTGAGTGATGGGGGGGGAAAAGGTGGTAATGGGTGGGGAAAATGGGTGGGGGGAAAAAACAAATTTGGGAAAATTTAAAGAAGGGGCATTGGAGCCGGGTTTTGGTTTGGGGGGCCGAGGTGGGGGTTTAAATGGGTCTATCTGGAGAGTCTGGGTTTGGTGGGCCCAAAAGGCCCCACCAAACACAGGGGGGGGGCCAAAGCCCCCCCCAAATACCCTTTCCGAAGGAATTACCCAAAAAAGGCCGCCGGAGGGGGGTTTGGGTTTCAGGAAAGTTAGAAGGAGCTATGATGGGGAAGGGGTTTGGCTTTAATACATACATTTTAATCCATGTTTTCAGGAAAGTTGGGAAGGGTTATTGGAGAGTCTGTGGGGGCCCCCCCAAAAACACAGGGGTGGGCCCCCCAATACCCCTCCGCAGGACTACCCAAAAAGGCGCCCGGGGGGCGGTTTTTGCGGTTTATTTAAACAATAAGGGGCCAACCCAACCTGGGGGCCCTAAAGGGAAGAAAAAAGCCTAAAGGCGCAACAGGTGTAAAAAATTTTAATAAGAATAATAAAAAAAAAAAAAAAAAAAAATTTAGGGGGGAGTAAAAGTTTTTTTGGGTCTCATCAATTTCCCTCTAACGGACTTTCGGGAGAGCTCGCGCGGTACGTCAAAATCTCTGGGGAGGGAAAAACTGAGAGACTGAAGCGCAAAAGCGCCATTGATCGCAAAAAAAAAAAAAAAAAAAAAAAAAACTTTAGCCTTGGAATTTTGTACGAGGCGGGGGAAAAATAAAGGGAAGCAATGTTTTCATAAATCTCAAGAACCGTATTAGATACGAAAAAAAATTTATGGGTGTAAAAAAAATCCAGTTTTTCCAACAGGCTGCCCGGGGGTTTATAACACTTTTAAATTTCCATTGATAAATGACCAAATAAAGTTTTTTTTTTTAGGGCATATTACCCAAAAAAGAAATTTTTCCCAGAAACAAGGGGAATTGCATAATGGAAAAAAACTCTTGCAAAATGGGAAATGTACTTTTTTAAAAAAGTGGAAACGTTTCCCTGCAGACAAGGCTAAATAAAGGACATAAAAATGTTAGACGGATAAAAAAATTTAGATTTTATGGGCACCCAATAAGCTGGGGTTTCCTTTTTGAACGGCAAAAAGGGTGCGAAAAAATTAAAAAAAACTTTTATACAAAATCTGAATAAGCAAAAAAAAAACGGAAAAGAGGCTTAGGGTAGTTTCTCGTTGAGCTTAAAAAAAGTATTTTTGCCTTTTTTGGGTCTGGGGTTTCAATTTTTCATATAAAAAAATTGGGTAACGCAAAAAAGGGGTTTAGTTTTTTGCCCTTTTTTAAGCTCCCCAAAAATTTTTTGGTCGAGTTTTTTTTCATACAGACGAAAAAAATGTTCCCCAATATAAATTTGTACATCTTGCGAAGAAAAATTTAATAATTTTTTCTATTTTTTTTTTTAAAAGAACCCTGCCAGTCAAGGAATTTTTTAAAAGTTTTTTTGATAGTAAAGAAAAGCCCTTTCCCGTATAGATACGGGAAAAAAAATCAAAGAAACAAAGTTTAGTGCTCCCCCAAAATCCGCCTAATACGCGTTCCAAAAGGCGCTCCCTTTTTTCCAGTATTTAGACCGCCAAATGCCAAAAAAAAGTTTCTGAAAGGCAAAAGTGTGCAATGTGCACACCCCCTAAACCCCAATTTTTTCACCCCTTTATAACGTAAAAGTATTAAAATACACACACGGGGGAAAATGTTAGTAGCAGTACCCGAGGATGGATTGGTTACGAAGGGCGACAAATTAAACTCGTCCCCAGGCAAACCCCTGTTTTGGGCTTCTTTCTCTCGGGCTTTCTGGAATATGGGCACTATTTCTTACGGCGTCAGTCTTCCGGGAAAAACCCCTCCAGTTGGGGAAAAACCCTGTCCCCCAAAAAACGACTGTCCCTTTCCCCTGTACTAAGACCAAAGTTGAACCAGATTTTGAACATGGTTTTAAAGGGAAATAATTTCGAAATTAATAAAAAAAAATAAAAAAAAAAAGGGTTTTTCCTTTTGTCATGCTAATCATGTTTTTAAAATTGATCCAGGGGGGCTGGACCCCTTTTGATCTTTTATAGGGGCTTTCAAGCGGGGTTTTTTTTTTTGCCATGGTCTAGAAATCCTTTGTTTCCAGTGGTTTTTCTTAACCTTTTTTAGGCTGTTTCCCCTTTAGATTTTAGTTTGTCTTACCCCCGTCAGAAAAAAGTTTTAATTAGAGTAACAAAACCTTTTTTTTCACTAACTAACCCAAAAATTTCCCTAGTACACAATGTTTTCATTTCAGGACCCTTTTTTTGGCATTTTATCAATTATGATGATTGAAAACGGGGGTTCCCGAAAATGCACAGCATGTCGCACTGCATCCAGAAGGTTCCTAACCCTTTTTTTTGGGGGTTAAATTTGGTTGAAAAAAAGCATAAGAAAAGGGGGCCCAAAAGGCCCAAAAGGGCCTCCAAGAGGCTTCGCCAACTGTGGGGGAAAGTTTTGAGTTTTGCCCCACCAAAACAATTTTAGCTGGGATTTTATTTAACCCCATTTAGATTCTGTCGGAAAAGGGCCCCCTCAACAAGATCATCTTTAAAACTGTTATTTTATTTGGGAAAACCCTTTTAACATTTTTATGGATCCCTTTTTTCCCCTTCCCGTGCCACAGAAAATCTCCATTTTTGGGGAAAGGGACCCTGCAAGGAGTTTTAAACAGCCCCCTTTCAAATGCTTTTTCACTTTAGTAAAGATGGACACTTTCCCCGCAAAAACAATCTATCTAATGAAGGAAAGGTTTAAAAAAAATTTCCTTCTTCAATGTGCCACATCAAATTGGGGAAATTTTGGGTAAAGGCAAAATAAAAACTCGCAGTTATCATGTTTAGCATTCTTCCCTTTGGGTGGGGTTTTCCCCTCGTAAGGCGTGAATACATCTGTAAAGGGATGTAAGGCAAAAAAGAAAGTCCCTTTTTTTCAAAGTGGTTTGCATGTCACTGCCCTTTAATTTTTTAAGGGAAACCCCTTATTTTTTCGGTAGTTCGAAGAAACATGAGAGCCACCTCACTTTTCCCTGGGAAAACAGGGAACACTTTTGTTTTAGCTTAATTTCTTCACAAAATGATGCCAAAGAGGGCTAGACAAAACAGACAAAATTAAATAAATATATAATTCAAGCTTCCCTTTTAAATGGATATTGAATTACTGGTCAGCATGTCTCGTACCCCCAGGTGTAAGGTTTCGTACCCCCTGGTGGTACAGGTACCCCAGGTTAAGTAAGAACCACTGCTATAGTTCAAGACTCGCCAGGAGCTACTTTTGTGTCCGTCGTCGAGTAGCCGAAGACACGCACATGCTGCCCATCAATTTCCCCCCTCCGCCCTCCAAGTGGGGCCCAGAGGGCACCAGGGGAAGCATAAGCCTCAATTAATTACATGTGTCACTCAACAAATCCAGCCTGCGACACCACGGGCGAGGGCCAGCCATCTCAGACTTCTAGAAATAACATATAAAGCTAACCACCTGAGGCCTCAAGGAAGATCAAAGCCTAAAGGCACAACAGGTGTGAAATAATAATAAAAATAATACTAAGAAAATAAATAAGGGTGGAGTCGAAAAGCTTTTCGTCTCATCAAGTTCCCTCTAACTGACTTTCAGGAGAGCTCGCACGCGTACGTCTAATCTCTGAGACGGAAACTGAGAGGCTGCTCACTGAAGCGCATTTGTTCGGTAAAAAAAATACGTTAGACGTGGAGGAATGTTTCAGTACGAGGCTGCGGAAAATGCGGGGAAGCAATGTTTCCATCATCAAGCGCGTCATCAGTCACCAGCCAATGACAAACAGTTTTTAAAACTTCTCGACCAATCACAAGTCAGCGAGACATATTTCCGGGCAAGAATGGCATGCCAGACTGCCTCTCCCCGCCTTCTTTCCCCGTCATCTCAAACTAATTCTCGTTTTAAATTTGGAATGCTTGCGTTTTAAGGAGTTTTAATGTATCAGATAGTAAGATGTATAAGTAAGGAGCCTGTGTTGCTAGTGTTTTGGTGGTAGGTGTGTGTGTGGGTTGAAATAAACCAAAACATATCTAGCTGCATTGATTCAAACTGCATTTGGATTCTGTCGTTGGCCTGCAACTCAACAAGATCATCTTTCAACATATTACTGTTATCCATGGAATCCAGGTTGAAAATTATATGGATCCCGTATCCATCTCTGTGCCACAGAAACCTCTCCCTGGTGAAAGTATCCCTGCAAGGAGTGAATCAGCCCTTGCAAATGCTCTTTCACTTCAGTAACGATGGACACTTCCTCTGCAAAAGCAGCCTTATCTAATGAAGGAAAGTTAGCAAAATTTCCTTCTTCAATGCGCCACATCCAAATTGGAAGTTTCTGGGTAAAGGCAAATAACTTCTCTGACAGTTATCATGTTCAGCATTCTTCCTTGGATGGAGATGTTCAACTCGTTCAAGTGCGTGAATACATCTGTCAGGTATGCTAAGGACAAAATGAACTCCCTGTTTTCAAAGTGGTCAGCAATGTCACTGCCTTGATTTATAAGAAACCTCTCGATTTCTTCGTGTAGTTCGAAGACACGTGTAAGTAGTTCGTGAGTGCCACCTCACTTCCGTGTGGAAAACAGGAACACTATGTTCAGCTTCAATTTCTTCACAAAATGATGCAGAGACAAGACAAGACAGACAAAATAATGTATATATATAATTCCAGCTTCCTTATAAATATGATATTGAATTATTGGTCAGCATGTCTCGTACCCCCAGGTGTAAGGTTTCGTACCCCCTGGTGGTACAGGTACCCCAGGTTAAGAACCACTGCTCTAGTTCAAGACTCGCCAGGAGCTACTTCTTTGAACGTCGTCGAGTAGCCGAAGACACCCACATGCTAGTGATGTGCGGTATTAAGAAAATACCGGTATTGCCGATACCGGTTTGCGGGAACAATACCGATACCGGAAATACCGGTAAAAATTAAGATACCGGTATACCGATACCGGACCTAAATACCGGTATTACCGGTATCGGTATTTGTTTTTTTTGGTGTTTTTTTACATGTCCATTCCAAGACAATTATTAACCCCTACAGCATCGCCCCCCCCCCTTAAATAAAGTTTCCTATAGCGTCGGCCATTTCTTTTATTACAGTTATGAACCCCTGACGTATAGCATCGCTAAAGGTAAGGTAAAGATGGGAGCATAAGCTTAGCTGCGCGTGGCATGCGGTGCTCATCTCCGTGGCATTAGCCCTTACAGCCTATGGTGGGTGAGAACCCATATAATATCCGAGACACTCCCGCTGTAATTATACATTGAATCCCGGGTTAACACAGGACACATAGATTCCCCTAACACACCGTTTTCTGTGACGTCGCCAAACACAGTTGTAAGGGGATACCAGTTCAAAACTATGTTTGAATAATTCGTCGTATCGGACGCAGCTGAGATGATCTCCGCTGGTAAACCAGAACAGCTCTCTCACAGAACTACCCCCAGAGGTGTCTGCTAGTGCCTGTCTGCTAGTGCTATCGGCTACCAGGCCCAGGACAAGGACTAAAAGGCACAGGAAAATACTGAAGAACCAGAACTGGAAGAAAATGTTTCATAAAACCCCTAGCCAAAAAATGCCCACAAGAATCGCATCCACCCAACACAATAGCATCTCAAGAAAAGGAAGCAAGGATGTTCAATCAACTCCCGAATGAATATAAGAAACATATCGGATTAAAGACAGAACAATTCAAGAGGGAACGGGCAAATTCCTAGCCGGTCTCCCAGATCAACCGGAGTGCCGCCCTATACAGCCACTCCGGCCAACACAAGCAACTCTATAAAACCGTCCAGCCTGAGTACCAGCGGAAAAGTGAAGGGTGGCAGCACCTCCGTGGGCCCTTGCCTCACAATCCAACGGAGGGAGCAACGCTCCCCTTGAGGCAGAAGCGCTTCAATGTAAAATTCCAACGAGGAGCACGCTCCCTTGAGGCAGACGCGCTTCAAGTAAATTTCAAGGTAAAAAAACATCATTACAGTTTAGTCGTCAGGACAAACGTGTTTTTTCTGTGTACAGAGGTGTGGTGCCGTTAAATAGTTTTACATTTCTACAATCCAGATTTCAGACAAGTTAGAAGGGGCTATTCTGGAGTGTCCTGTGTCATTTTGTGGTCTTCATCTGTCTAGTAGGGTTATAAATGAGCAATGACAAAAATTATCTACAAGTGGCTACTCAACATAAAGTCGCCATCTAGTGTTTATTTACTGTGTGTCGTACCGCTGTCGTCGTCGCCCGCATACAAAAAACGCGTTGTGAATTTGAAACCGTATATACTTGCAGATACCAAAGCATCAACAACGCTAAACACGGGTAGATTATAGTCATGATAATATAAAGACTGTGTATCATCTTCATACACATAAAATTGTTTATTGGGCATAGTATTATATTCAATTTTTATGAGAGTAGGTTTAACAAAATCGCAGGTAAATCGTAGGTGGTAAAGCGGCTTGGTGCCATGTCGCTTAGTCTTGAGGAATTTGGGCTAAAACACTTTAGGAGTATTAGATTCCAGAAAACTCTGTGATAACGTCTTGCCGCAATTCCACAAATCATTCTAGACTATGACGTTTGTGTGCGTGTGTGAGTGTGTTGGAATCACACATAACTACAAAGTTGGAATCACACGGAAACAAAGGGGTTGGATCACATGGAACACACAGGGTTTGGAATCACACGGAACAACAAAGGGTTTTGGAATCACACGGAGACCAATAAAGGGTTGGAATCACACGGAAACGTGGTCTAAACCCCGCAGGCACCTTGACCAGATGCCAACGACAAGCAACAACACGATTAGAGTTTCAATCCATGTTGTCTAACATATACTTAACTACTACAAACATCAATACGTGGGTCCGTAGGCCCACAAGCCCTTGTTTAGTATGTATAATGTAACCTCTAAATAAGGAAAATAACAAATAATTTTATTCAAATAATTTGCTTTTAACATTTAATTTTTGGACAGTAGTTTTCATGATCTTCCTGAGAACAGTATCGAGATATATACCAGAGCCGGGCTGTATTTGAATACATTTTTGTATTAAAAAATCGATTTATAAATACATTAATCTTCATGTATGTAAATAAAGTAATTAAATACTTTAATGATATTTTAAATACGTGTATATTACAATATAACATGGTAAATACTTTTTTAATGCTATTTCTTTATTTTTTGAAAGCATTAATTAGGCCCATAAAACCCGCCAGACTATCTAGCTGGTAATGCTAGTGTTTACAGTGGAACCAGTGTCCTCAACTTCTTAGGAAATTTCCTTAATTTTAAGTAAATTTAGGGCCTGACAAAGGAAACTTCTAAGGAAACGCCAAAATCTAAGGGAAATCGCTAAGGGGAAAAAAAAATTCAGACATTTCTAGAGGTAATGCAGATTAAGATTAAATAGCCAGGTGAGATGATAATAAAGAGTTTGAAAATTTAGATTTCATTATTTTTGTACTGACTGAGAAGATTTTTAGAATAAATAAGTGAATACTTCTTCGAACTTGATTTAATTTATGGCATAAAATTTGTGTATCTAAAATGTATTTGAATATCAATTTAAGTATTTAGTCATTTTAAATACATTCGGTAAATGTATTTAGTATTTACATATTTCTCCCATGTATTTAGTAATTAAATTACAGTTACAAGGTACAGTTAAAACCCTTATAACTCGGCACGATAGGGGCCTCTGACCCTTGCCGAAGGTTATTCAAGTATGCCGACTTATGCAAATGCCCTCCCTTATATAGGTGTATAAAAAAATAAAAAAAATAAAAAAAAAAAAATAATAATCATAATAAAAAAAAGTAAATCAGTTAAAAGCCCTTATAACTGGGCCCCCAACGATAGGGGCTCTGCGATTGCCTAGTTTTTCATGTGCCGAAGTATGCAATGTCCTCTGAGATGGGTATAAAATATTAAAAAAACAAAAAAAAAACACCGTTACTACTGTAAAAATACAAAAACTACATTACCAATGAACGGGTAGCAGCAGGCACGTAATCCAAGGGAGAGGGGAGCCTTGTTTTGTGAACATGTAGAAGACGTTAAGGGGCGCCCGTCGCATTTTAACATGATATCATTTTTTTTAAGTGGATTAATGGATTCTTCTAGTGACGCCTGTGATTTGAGGTCATGCCACCCACTGTGTCCTCCCATGACTGGCATTCGAAGGTCAGAGTTATGGACAGGGCAATAGTGTTGCAGTAATTAGTGCTCAAGTGATGTAAAATTAAGTTGTACAGGTACAGCACTGTATACATTACAGTACAGAGTTTTGAATTATAAGTGTTAATCACTTTATAATCACAACTCTTTACTGTATTGTATACATGCTGTACTTACACATTAATTTAACATCATTTTGAGGCACTTATTACTGCAACCACTAGCCCTCTCCATTAACTCTTACCCTTCGACTGCCAGTGATGAGGACACGTGGGTGGCATGAGCCTCAAATCACAGGCGTCACTAGAAGAATCCTGCTGCGCGCAATCACCATGGGCGAGAGCCAACCATTACAAAGCCCTCGAGTGAGCCTCCAGGGCCTCCCATCCCACCCCTGTAGCTCACATGACTACACAGCGCTATAGCATGGTGAAAAGAAAAAAAAAACTGGCCTTTGGTCATGCCGATTTTATATCAAAGTCCTAGTTATACAGTACGGAGTTATAGTGGTTTTACTGTAAATAGCATACATAAGGAAACATAGAATTTTAATTTAATTACCAAACCAACATCCGCGCTCTATTGAGCTCATGAATATGAGCCATATCAATATTTGCCGGCGACAAACGATTTCTCTTATGACTTGGCGATAGCATTCAGCGGGATACAACGCGTTCTGAGGGGACCGAAGACCCCATCACTGCAGGTATTTGAATGCGAGCCGAGGACAGCGTAGGGAAGTTTTGTTCCCGGTCCGACCAGAACTTGAAGCGGGCACTTTTTACCTCCTCCTGGGCAGTAGTCAGGTAGGCTTTGAGCTCCGGGTGTGCAGCTCTGTTGAGGTTCTGGCCATTTCCCTGTGTTCGATACCTGTCTCGACATGCGGTCGTGTAAGTCCCAAAACGGCACATCTTTTGGACGGCCGAGACGAGCATCCTTGGCGTAGTTCTCTGCGGATGTGCTACTACTGCTCCGCTCCGAATTCATTTCCTCGTGAGATCCAACTGCAGGATGTTTCCGGTGTTGAATGGGCACCCTAACATAAAAAAAAAAAAATACATGAAATAATTCGAAGAAAGTACACACAACAACATACGATATGAAATTAAGTATCAACTTACTGAAAATGGAGCAACTTGAAGCGACGATCCAACACTGTCGCTGATCAAGAAAGAATTTATTCTCCAATATGACGAGCCGTTTGTCAATCGCTTCCAGCAGCTCGGCACTGATGTCAGTGAGGGCACGACGTCGGCCCTCACTGACGGAGGTCCCTCGGCAACAGCAGTCCTAGAGACAGTTCATCATAGGGTTCAAGAACAATTCTTGGCATGACATTACTTCTCACCAGAATCCCTTGGTGGCCATTATCAAAAGGTCCCAGAACCGCCCCAAATGTAAGTTGGCGACAGCCAGCTCTCTGAAAAATCCAGCAAAACATCTCAAATCAAGTGTGTGTGTGTGTGTTTGTGTGTGTGTGTGTGTGTGTGTGTGTGTGTGTGTGTGTGTGTGTGTGTCATTCCCCATGGTCTTGATCCACACGTGTGGTGTGTGTGACACACAACCATATTGCAATTTTCAGTTGCACACAATGGTGTGCAACTGAAGAATTGTCATGGCCTACGTATCCAAAAACTGCACATGGAGTTCCCGGGTGAAATTGTGAATACATAGGAGGTGACTCATCCCATACCCACTCTAAAAAAAATAGTGCTGTTATTCACCTGACGTCAGCAATGCGGAGAGCAGTCCGATGGTCCTTCAGAGCAAACTGGCTCACGCATCCTGCCAACTCGGCAAAGCGCTGCAGCGAGTAGAACGGCTATTCCATCGTGTCTGCACTGCCTGGATCAGCTCCAGGGCACCAGCCGCCCTTTCTGACGCTGCGCGCCGCACGTAGATCAATACTGATAGGGCTGATGCTGCTACGAAAGTAGGTCACGATCTGCTTAACCTGTGAAAGCAAAAACAAAACAAAATACTAATATCGTACATCCTTACTCTATCAAGAAATTTATCAAAAAATTTTCAACATGACACCACAAACAGATACCTTTTCGTGACATCATTTTAATTCGACGACGTCCGCTTCCCCCATCACCCGAAAGACGCACAGGTTCAGCAGATGAGCCATGCAGGGGAACGCATTTGTTTCCATTTATAGCCTACTATGACACAGCTGAAGACCAAAAATGACACAGACTCTCCAGATAGCCTTCTTCTAACTGTCCTGGGGGGGAAAAATCCTGTAGGTAGAAATGGTAACTATTACGCCACCACACGGCTGTACACCGAAAAACAATGGTTGACCTGCGAACTTCACTGTTTTATCTACGGTAGTTGGGGTACATAAAACCCTCAAACTCTAAAAATTTGTTGTTTACGATTCATCGATACTAAAATATGTACGTACGTTATAAAGGAAGGTTTAACGCAGTGGTTCCCAAACTTCTTACTTCTTTCTGGTCGTTTCCTCCCCTTCACCATTTTCAACCATCCGGAATTTTCACCTTCAAGTTCATGTGAAAATAAGTAGCCAAACACAAAATGTGCTTGCTTGATAACACAAGTATACAGACACTATCGTCTACCTGTAGATCTATTATACTTGAAGATAAGTCAATAGCCGCATTCTAAGACAGATTTTTTATTGTCGCTAAATGCTAAGCCAATTTAGTGTCCCTCGGATAAATTTCCCCAAGATCCCTGAAATTTCCCACCAGGGGGAATTCCTTCCCCCAGTTTGGAACTACTGGTATGTAAGAGTAATTACAACCATGGACTGGTTTTGAAAACGATATAAAAATTTAAACCGTAAAAAAAAAAAAAAAAAAATTGGCACTGCACTGTTATTAATCAAATCTCTACTTACCGTCCTAGCCAATTGTCCACTTGTATAATTGTGGACGATATCAGGCAACTGTCCTGTCCTCCAACTTCCCAAGCGTGTGAAGCTGTGTTTAGACCTAGAACGACCGCCAATGTACCGTTGCAGAGTACGTAGGATCGAAAAATAACGCTATAATACGGGCTTGGATACCAGTCTGAAATAGTAATAAGCTCGGCCAATGATAACGCGCTTCGATCTGACGTTCGAGCCAATGAGCGCTACGCTACCCATGGCGTTTCTCGGCAAATCCGGTCAATTGCGACAAAAAAACACAATACCGAAATCCAAAAACCGACCAAATAATATCCCGATACCGGTATACCGATTGTCCACCAATACCGATACCGTTTTACCGAAAACTAAAAAATCCCGGTAATACCGGTAATACCGGAGCTAAAAATACCGTATTTCGGTATACCGAAAAAAGGTGCACATCCCTACCACATGCTGCTATTAACCTCTCCTCCGACTGCAAGGGGGGTGGCAGAGGGCACGAGGGAAGCTAAGCTTCAATTTAAATTTACATGTGTCACTCAACAAATCCAGCTGCGACACCACGGGCGAGGGCCAGCTATCTCAGCCTTCTATAAATAACATAAAAGGCCAACCCCCTGAGGCCTCAAGGAAGATAAAAGCCAAAAGGACGCAACAGGTGTGAAATAATAATAAAAATAATATTAAGATTTTAAATATAGGCTGAGGGGAGTCAAAAGCTTTTCGTATCGTCAAGTCCCCTCTAACTGACTTTCAAGAGAGAGCTCGCATGCGTACGTCTAATTTCTGAGAGGGAAAAACTGAAAGACTGAAGGCATTTGTTGAAATTTTGTTCGGTAAAAAAAAACGTTAGCCGTGGAATGTATCAGTACGAGGCTGCGGAAAAAGGGGGAAGCAATTTTTGCCATAATATCTCAAGAACCTTATTAGAAAAGAAAAAAACGTTATGGAGAACAAAATCTAGATTTAAACAGGCTTCCCTGTGGTATAAGCAGATTTAAATTCCATTGATAAATGACCGAATTAAGTTTGTTTTTAAGGCATATTCCCTGAAAAAAATATTCAAAAAAATCAATGGAAAATTTGCATACATGCGTAAAACTCTTGCGAATAAGAAATGTATATTTTCTAAGTGGAATACGATTCCTGCAGAAACTCTCTCCATCAAGACATAAAACAATGTTAGACAGATAAAGAGATAGATGTATGGTGCACCCATAAGCTGCTGGTCATTGAACGGCACAAGGGTGCGCACAATATAAAAACTATATCTAAAAATCTGTATAATATATATATATATAAGTACAAAAGAAACAGATAGATGCTTAGGGTAGATATGGTTGAGCCAAAGACTACTCTATACTGGACTTGCTACTCAGTTTGGGCCATTCCCCAGTGGAGGCCAGTTTTGCGATTCCTGACATTTTCGAAAATCACTCTCATTTCCCTTCAACAGAGGTATCAACCTCAGTTTTAAAGATAACTTTGTTGGCAATGGAGATACCTCCCTAAAGGGTTTCCAACCGATTGGCAAATATATATTTCGGTCATAGCTTTAGTTGTGGACGAACTGAACTAAGATTTGTAATAGATAAACCACAAGACTTGACGTTTTTATTCAGTAAAACACACACCACAATATATATATATATATATATATATATAAATATATATATATATATATATATATATATATATATTATATAATTTTAGTTAAATAAAATTCTTGTTTCTTAGGGTGAGACTAGAGAAATCCTTCCCCACTTGCTCGTTCCGGTGTCAATCTTTTTTCTATAATTAACACTTCCACACCCTGCTGCCTTTCCATGTTCATCATGATTCTCCTGTTGGCTTCCTTAGTGTCCCCACTTACTCCATTATCGTCAGCACTCCTCCCTCCGTCTCTCTTCTCACATTTCCAAAACCATTGTGTCCTTTTTCTGTCTCATTCTTCCCTGTGTTTCTCTCAATTCGCATCTCTTAGCCACTTCCTCACTGGACACCCTGTTCTGCCACCTCAATTTAGCCATATATCTCAGCATCCGTTGGTCAAATCTTCTCAATTGATCTCCCATTCTTCCTGTTCATTGCCAATGTTTCAGCATCATAAAACATAGCTGTTCTGACACACATTTCATAAAACACTGCTTCGGCTCTTCAGTGGGATATTTCTAGGTCCTTAACAAGTTTCCCAATCTCTCTCCATTTTTCCGTGTTTCTGTTGGGCTGCTTGGTTATTTTCTCCACTCCAGCCTCACATCCAAAACATCTCTTAGGTTTCAAACCTCATATATTTTTTGTATTCTTCATCCCGCAGTCATCATTCTTCTCTCCCTTCGTCCCTGTTTTCCTTTTTCTGCAAGCTGGGCACTGAAATTCTGCACCCCAACAACGAACAACTTGGGTGACCACCCTTACAAACACTTCACAGCTGCTGTTTGGGCCCGCGCAGCAAAAGCCTTGTCTTTTCAGTGCACATGAAGCAGATCTCCCTCACGACATTGAGGCAGAAGTCTGAGGGCTTGGTCAGCTTGCCGCGGTTGAGTATCTCCGTGAACTGCCTCGATGCGACAAGCACTGCGCCGCAGAAGTTGAGGGCTTAGTCAGCTTGCCGCGGTTGAGTATCTCCGTGAACTTCCTCGATGCGACAAGCACTGCGTCGCAGTCTGAGGGCTTGGTCAGCTTTCCGCGGTTGAGTATCTCCGTGAACTGCCTCGATGCGACAAGCACTGCGTCGCAGAAGTCTGAGGGCTTGGTCAGCTGCCGCGGTTGAGTATCTCCGTGAATGCCTCGATGCGACAAGCACTGCGCCGCAGAAGTCTGAGGGCTTGGTCAGCTGCCGCGGTTGAGTATCTCCGTGAACTGCCTCGATGCGACAAGCACTGCGTCGCAGAAGTCTGGGGGGTTGGTCAGCCTGCCCCGGTTGAGTTTTCCGTGAACTGCCTCGATGCGACAAGCTCTGTGCGTCACTCATTGAGGCACGTTTCCTTGTTTCTTCTCACTTGGGGCTTCCTTCCCTGGAGTTTTGCAAGCTTTTGCTGTCACGAGTCATGACGGGGTAAGAGGCGGGCCATGCTTGCTGCTGTGAATTTTCATGTTTCGCTCCTTAAAGAGAGCTTGGCGAGGGAGGGCACGACAGCCCCAAAAAAAGTCATGCCCTGCCTCATACTTTGTGTCATGCAGCTGGCCGTCATCAACAAAAAACTTGGGGGGGACCACCCTTACAAACACTTCACAGCTGCTGTTGGCCTGCAGCAGCAAAAGCCTTGTCTCTTTCAGTGCACATGAGAGCCCCCCACATGAAGCAGATCTCCCTGACGATGTGAGGGGAGAAGTCTGAGGGTTTTGGTTTAGCTTGCCGCGATTAAGCATCTCCGTGAACTGCCTTGATGCGACAAGCACTGCGTCGCTCAATGAGACACGTTCCTGCTCCTCGTCAAGCTGGATCTGCAAATGAAAACAAAAATAATTAATTTTATATTAAAAAGTGAAACGTATGGAAAAAAAATGTTAGGAAATTATTAATATTTAAGTGAAACATTTTTTTTAAAGTTTAGAAATTATGATTATATTTGAAAAAGGTTAAAAGTACCTTTTAAGGTACATTTCGTTCAATATACGTTCCTTTAAAAAGGAACGTTATTTATAGTCTTATCTATAAATTTACCTGACGAGGCTCGCCACCATTGTCGTCCTTGACCAGCATTGTACATGGCGGTCACATGCGTTTCTTGGCCGCAGACTTGCCACAGTACCCAGCGATGTGGCAAAGGACGTTGAGGAGTGCCATGTCCTCATCACCCTCCTCCCGCAGGCCATGTAGTCGTTGGGCAGCCTCAACAAGCAGGACGACCGTGGTGTTGTCGATATCTTCCCTAGTCTCCTTCACCTCAAGCATCCCTTGGTGCACCTCACTAATGGTGTACCCAGATAGCTTGCAGAGGGCTGGTGGTACGGATGCCTGCCTCCCCCTCAAAGAACTGCCTGGTACTGGGCTGTGGGTTCCCACCGGCGAGCTTCCTCAGGTACCCAATCGTCCCTCAATCTTGTCCGACTGGACCTTGCCGAGGAGTATATAGCTGATGGGTGTCATTGTAGGTGGTCAGTATGTGCCTTGCCAAGCCCACAAGCCCAAGGCTGGTATGTCTGAAGGGTTTGGCAGTCTCAGCTGACATGAACAGACCTTTGGTTCTCTTTTTATTGTCCCCCTCTCTGCCAGGCGTGCATCCACTCCGCAAACTGCTCCAGGAACACCAGAGATTCCTCATCGATGTTTGGGGACAGGTTTCCTGGTCGGTTCATTGTGCCAGTTATAGAGTCCCCTGCTCTTAACGTTGCAGGTGTTGAACCACTTGCGCAGCAGGCAAAGGAAGGCAGCAGTCTCCTTGAAGGTAGGTCTACTGCACTTGTCAGCATAGTAGACCAAGGCTGTAGTTGTTGACTCGTGTGTGGCAGCCGCCACTAGCAGGACATTGGTGCGCTCGATGTTGGTGGGGTTGAGCAAACCCTTTTCAGTCAGCCGGTATGGCCATTTTTTGCCTCCTTGCCCCAAATTCACAGTTGTAAACGGACACAAGGTGGGGCCGATGTCCACGTGGATGTCCTCCTGAGACTGCAAAGATAGAATTACGATTCTAGTGGCCACACTACTGATACAATAAGTGTAAATACGGTATGCCTAAGTGAAGTGAAATAGTTTATGCATAATGTATTGACGGTACATATGAATTATTTATTATGCAAATCAGCTCATGGCATTGGACAAATCCTGTTTCGAAAACTAATGTAGTAACATTACGGGTGTCTGAACAAAAAAATGCATCCAAAAGTATTAAAAACATTTTTTTTCCAATTCCTAGAAAATAATTTTTATATAAAAAAATGTTCTTGGCATTGGGAAAAAAATACAAATGTTTTTAATGCTTTTGGATCCAGTGTTTTTTTTTATATTTTAAATATTTGACAGAGAACTCTTGAAGCAACTGTTTTTCAAACTTAAAACTTATTTCAGTTAATAATTCTTGCCTTGCTGCCGGGAAAAGGAGGTGCCACCAGCTTCTTCTTATTGAGGAGCTGGTAGAAGCCATTCTTCCACAGGTGAACAGTGTCGTTTATGACATGAACTCTGGCCTCGTGTTGCTCCTGGTTCTCCACGAAAGGGTTGGCGAACCATGGCTTGTCTGGGGTCACACCCAGCTTTGCCTGGAAGGCCGTGTTGACCTTGGGCTATATTCAAGAATGCTCGTCAAATCCCGGCCGGTGGAGATTCTCCACCGTCGTACCTCCACTGGTCTCATCTACAAGAAACGCCCGGCCGGTGGATATTTGACAGTCGTACCAACACAAGCGGTGGCTGCAAAAGCAGTCGTACCAAAAACAAGCCTGGGATGCCTTAGCTACCAAAACAGACTAATATTTATAACATGGATGTTATTATTTGAGGGGGCATAGCTGATCATAGGGTTATTATTTGATCGTTACACATGGAGAGTGTTTTTTTCCCGTCAAAAAGTCTAAAAGTGTCTTTTTTTTAATTATTTATCATTACTTTTTCGAATTGCAAAAGAAACTCACTTTTTTTTGGTTTGCACAGGAAAAAAACTATTCCATTAAGAAAAGCATCACATGTTATGCGAAAACATCGAAATGGCTTAAAGTAGTCGTCCAGACCCATTTTTTTTTGCCTAATTATGTTGAATGCACATTCAAAACACCTAAACCAAAAAAAATTATTGATTTCCCCGGGCCCTTTTTTCCGTAAAATACGACTTTTGTAAAAGCGCGCGAAAAAAAAAAATCTTCCCTCCAAAAAGGGCTACGACTGTTATTGATGACGTCAGAATAGGGATAGAGCTCCAATGTAACATCTGTAAAAACCCGTCGGCAAATGTTATGATGAGCGATTGTACTCAGGTCAGACAGTGAATCTGTCACTGTGACAGAATTAGAGTACGAAGCTTCAATCTGAGACCTAAAATAAATGACGCTGGTCGCGGGATATGGGAAAACGAACCTCAGATAGTCAGGGGATCCCAGCCCTATATGTTTGAGCCAGAGTACGAGGGGATGAAGGGTTTGCAGGCTCAGGTTTAGCAGAGGANTGGACCCCAAGAATTGTTGTAGTTAACTATAGTATAATAAAACTGTAGTGTCATAGGATGTAATAAAAAAATGTACGTTTGACTTCTGTAGAGTTGTAAAATGTCTAACCTGAAGGAAAATGTCCACTTGCCGGTCAGCACTGATGGACTCGATGGGGTCATCGATACATGTCCTCATACCGGCCTGCATGAGTTGATCATCGTGCAGGGAGTGTGCGTGCAAAATTTCCCTTCCGAGTTTGACCTGTAATGCGCATGACAAGTTTTAGTTTCAAATTAATAAAAAGTCTAATAAGAAAAAATTTCACAAATTATAGTCATATAAAAAGTCATTAGAAATATTGAATATTTTCTTCAACTCAAGTAGGTAATCCGAAAAAAATGAAGCACGATGTTTTAAGCAGAAAATATTATAGTCATTTTGAGATTTTTACAACTAAGTTTGTTGATGTACCTGTGACTGTACCAGCTGCCAATTCTACTCTTTATGCGAGGTACACCTCATCGAGCGCAAGGTTGACCAGGTGCTCACGTGGTGTGAGCTTACTATACCTCATCTTTAGGTAGCCCATCGTCCTCACCTCAAGACCACTTTGCACACTGAGGGCTGATGTCAGCCTCCTAAGGACCGCCCTGCCTGGTAGGCACATGATGCCAGAGCTGCACAGGTCCTGGTATAGCTTGGGTGAGGTCCTGTCTCATACTGCGGCCCAAGTCATTAAGGCTGAACTGTAGCGCCTGCCATTAGGAGGTGTGGTGACCAGTCTAAGCTGCTCAGATGTGAATTTTGCAACGGCAATCCACTGGTCCTTTTGATCTTCATCGTTATCGGCAGCTGTGTCAAGGAGATCTGCCGCCGCCAACATCATGTCCTGCCTGTCTGCCAAAAGATACTTCAGCCTGGCAAGGAGGTTCTGGATATCGGAGACCCGGCCGATGAAGCCTGACTTGGCCGTTATGCCTGTCACCTGAAAATAAAACAATAGAAGAGAGAGAGAGAGAGAGGAAAAAAAACCCAGAAAGAAAATAATAAATATAGATTTGTGCACAACAGATGTAATGAGCGGTTAAGATTTAGTTATAATTCTGTTAAAGGTATTATTTTACGATGGCACCAAACTTCCCTACACAATTGGGAGCATGTTTTTTGTTTACCTTATTGTATTCTAAGAGACATTTTCTCTTGAGCTTTCCGTCGCAAATCAATAGTTTCGGAGATATAGAACATTTTAGGTGGGGGGAGGAATATGTCTCCTTGTTTACAAAATGCCTCCCTCTTCCTCTTCTTGTGACCTGCATCGCTTTTGTATGGTATTTTATTAAACTTTTATTATTGAACCCAGTTAGGAGGTTAAAGGTTAGGTAAGGTTAGGTTAGGTTAGGTTAGGTTAGGTTAGGTTAGGTTAGGTTAGGTTAGGCTAGGTAAGGTAAGGTAAGGTAAGGTTCAGGTTAGGTTAGGTAAGGTAGCCACGGGTGCGCCTCCTAAACAAAAGCTATACAGGTCACAAGAAGAGAAAGAGGGGGCATTTTGTAAAAAAGGAGACATATTCCTCCCCCCACCTAAAATGTTCTATATCTCCGAAACTATTGATTTGCGACGGAAAGCTCAATGAGAAAATGTCTCTTAGAATACAATAAGGTAAACAAAAACCATGCTCCCAATTGTGTAGGGAGGTTTGGTGCCATCGTAAAAATTTACCGTTAAACTTGTATTTCATATTAAATGATAATTGACATAAACCTTTCTAAATTTTTAAAATGGGGAAAAAAAAGGGGGGAAATTTTTATGCCACAAAAAAATTCCGTTTATTATCAATCTATTGCCCAAAAACCCTTCCAGACAACGGGCCCCCTTTTTTTTTTTTGGAGGGCACCTCAGGGGCCCTTTTACTTTTTTTTCCCCCCTTTGATATTTTTGCGAAAAAAAATTAAAAATTACCTACCCCAGTTATCCCCATCCCATTTGATGAGTTTGGTAAGATAGGTGGGGGAAGAGGGGGACATGCGGGTTGGGTGAGGATGGGGCTCCCCTGTCGCTATTTTCCCCGGGCTTGATGATGATGAGGAAGCGCCCCTTGAGGCACTTTGTGGGGGGACAAATCCCTCCGGGGCGAACACCACAAGACAACCAACTTCCCCTGCAATTGGGGACGTATTGAACGTGCGTATCTCATTTTGCATGTTGAGCTGTTCACGATTTCATCTTTTCCAGAAAAAAAAAAAATGTTGTAGGGAGGACACAACCCCCCACATGCTGTAACACTTAAGAATAATGTTTTAAAATTACCAAAACCCCTACGGCGGGGCCCCCCCAATTATTGTCAACCCAAACCCCCCTGCTCAGAGGGGGGAACCTTTGTAGCCCCATTAATCGTACCAACCATGACACAAAATTTCCCTGTTAATTTTTTTTCTTCCAAAAATATATGGGGAAAATTTTAAAATAAAAAAATATATATATTTAGTAACATTTTCGTACTCAAAAGAAGCTGAACTCGAGAACTCTACATAACTATCATCCTCAAAAGAAAAGAGGAATTCCTGTTCCTCCTCTATTCTTTTATCCAAACCATTCTTTTATCCATTTTT
Organism: Chionoecetes opilio; assembly: GCA_016584305.1. Lineage (NCBI taxonomy): Eukaryota > Metazoa > Arthropoda > Malacostraca > Decapoda > Majidae > Chionoecetes > Chionoecetes opilio. The sequence continues at coordinate 394,283 of JACEEZ010025265.1, read as the reverse complement.
AACCAAAAAAGTCAAACTCAAAACTCTCTCTCTCTTCCTCTCTCCTCTCTCTCTCTCCTCTCTCTCCTCTCTCTCTCTCTCTCTCTTCCATCTCTCTCTCTCTCTCTCTCCTCCTCTCTCTCTCTCCTCTTCTCTCTCTCTCTCTTCTCTCTCTCTCTCTCTCGCGGAAGTTGACAGTTTTTTTTTCTTTTTTGCGATGACAATTTTTGTATGACTTTATAATGAAATTATATATATGTGAGTCAATTTTCGTATTTTCGTGTACAATTCTCAACCATGCATCGTACATCGTACGGATAGTCAAATTATCGTATAAATACGATAATTACACTGGGGAAACAATTTGAAGAAAAACAAATTGTTGAGTTAGATTTTTGAGCTTATTTAGACTAAAATTGGCATGCTGATTCCAAATCTGTAGTCAGTTTTTTTCTAGCACGTCAAGTTTTTTCTCCACAGCTTACCCTCCAGATCAGCAAAATTCCACTTGTGAGCTGTAGTAAAACTTGCCAGCTGATTACGATTTGACTCATCGAGAGCTATGTGGCAACTTGTTTGTGCAGTTACAATTGAGACAGTGCGGTGAGAGGTGTGTGCAGCTCCCAATAGGTCAGTACTATCAATATCTGCAAACAGAAAGCTAGGGTAGTAGGAATTAGGAGGATTTGTTATGGCTTTTCTCTTAACCTTGTAACAACATACCATTATAATTTCTATTTCGTTTTATGCAGTTTTTTTTTGTTTTCAAAGCTTGTAACTATTCCATTAGTGTTTTTTTTACATATGTATATTTTCTTTCTTTTCAGACATGTCTTCGCTACGTCTCGTCGTAAATCCCTTTAAAAAAACCCAACCCCTTCTGCTTATAGGGTAGTTTCCCTTTCCCAAGTCAGAGGGCAAGCTCAGGTATTTGTCAAACAAGCAATTCGCATATTTTAAAGTGAAACTCGGGATCAAAAAAGTTTGGGCCCTAAAAAGTGTGCAAGCAGTGTGCAAAAGTTTTAGGGATGGGCCCCAAAAGGGAAACGTGAAAAGTTGGTTTGGGGACCCCATGGTTGGCGAGAGAAAAAAAAGATCACCCCAAAAGACTGTTCTTTTGTTTAGTGAAAAATCAGGTTTAACAAGAAAAAAAAAAAAATAGAAACCCTAGTCTACGCAGCTTAAGCCAAGCCTATTCAGCGAAATTCCAGTCCCAGTTTTCGAAAACTACCCCCTCTAGAGATTGAGTGTTGAAGAACGAAAAGGGTGACGCAATGGGCAGTTTTTGACATTCACGAGGATTCAGTTCGTAGGGATTTGTTTTCAGCACGATTTTGAATGTTTTAGCACTGATTTGGGCCATCCAAAAAAGCTTCAGAAATACTAGCAAAAGACCTGAACGGAAAAACATCATGAACAAGGAGTGAAGGATAAAATTCCAAAACCAGAGAAAGTACTTTTCTGCAGTATTTCAAATGCCAGCGGTTTTGTGTTTTGCCATAAATTCCTGGTTTACAAGGAATTGGGGTTTTCAAATCTCAATCCAAATGAATGGCGATTTTTTTAATAGCTCAAAGGGGAGCTTGAAGGTGCCCTTTAACAATGGCAATTTGTTTGCGCAGTCCCTATTGGGCATCGGTCTGCTTCGGGGGAAAAATGGGATGAAAAGAGAGTCTTTGGTTTATTGCAATATGACAAACACAATTGGATCATCTGTTTTTTGACCTTTTAAAAAAGGTGTCCTTTTTCTTGGTCAACAACGTGAATACAAAAGTATCCCTGTTTTCTCTGTATGTGGGATAGCAGAGTCGAGAGAAGCTTGGGTTTCGGAATGGCCCCCGAGATTGATTTAAAGCTGGAGATCCAACATTGTACAGAGCACTTTTACGGGGAAGAAAATAAATTCCCCCTTGCACATAAAACTAGGTCTCATGAAACAATTTGTAAAAGATTGAAAACTGGGGGACTTTTTTAAAAGACACATCTTGGATTCCTGGACTGTCAATTAAAAAAAAAATCAAGGGCCCGGGGTGGTTTGATGGTCCAAAAATTTCGACAACTATCAAAGATGAACATTTCAACGGTACATGTCAGACCTAAAAAAGAATGCTTGGCTATCATTCAAAGACGTAGCAAGAATTCTTGGAATAAAAGTGCAAGAATTACACAGAAATTGTTCAAAAAAATATTGGGAGCCCCCCCAAAACCCGGGGGCAACACGAGTATTAAAGTAATTTTTTTGCAACCATTTGCCAACTTTCCGGAAAATCTTGGTGCTGAAAGGACGGCAAGGTAAAGTTTTCCCCAAGATTTGAAGGTTAGGAAGCGTTACCAGGGTAGATGGGATGTGAAGAGGCGACTTTTGTTGGGCTTTCAAACGCGATGTCAATTGAGCCTCCAGAAAACTACAAACGTAAATTTTTTACTTAACCTGCAACTTTTTATAGCCCCCCTTTTCTAAAAAACATGATAATTTTTAAAAAAACTTTCTATTCATGCCTATTTTTTTTCCCCATTTTTATTGTTGTTAACATTGCAACTTTTTATAAAAATAAGCATGTTACTGTTATGTACAGTTTTTTTCAATTTTTTGGGGGAAAACCCAAAATCCTCAGTTCAAAAATTGCCCGTGATAGAGAAAAACTGAGACTTTTTGGATTCAGCACCCAAAAATTTACTTAAAAAAAAGGGGTGTGACCAACTCACAAAAATTTGTTCCCAGTGTTATGTACAGTTCACACCCTGCCGCTGCTATCCCAAAAAAGGAGTTCCCGGGTGCCTTTTTTTATATTTAAAAGAAACCCAAAAAGGCTGAAAAACCCTGAAATTTCACTAATTTTTGTTATTTTAGGTTTCCTACTATGTCAGAGGAAGAATATCCGCCATGAAAAATACCAAAAAGGGGAAGCTTCGGGGGAGTGTTGCCATAATATAATTTTTAACTCGTATAATACTTTAAAATAACGTATATAATAAATTTTACTGTGATTTCTGAAAGTAGCACCACTAGCTCTTTCTTTATAACATAGAGAAACATTTTATAATGTTATTTACCAGGAAAAATTGTTAATCAAGTTCTTAATTTTAGTTAAGGGGATACGTATCACGAAAAAAAAATCACCTCCTATTTGTAATCCACTATTTAAAATTTAAAACAACACAAAACTTATAGAAAAAAAAAATCCTGAAATTTTTAGGGAATTTTGATGTTTTTTAACTAACACTTGGGAAATGGAAATTTTGCAGATTTTCAGGGTACACTTGTTTTTCCTTTATTTACGGGGTCCCTTTTCGGGTTGGCGCGGACCGCGAAGTAGCAGTCCCGTATAGAGTAGTTTGGTTTTACTAAGACAGAATATATTTCCCCCCTGGGGACTGGAAAAGGCAGGACGACCCGTACAGATTCCCAGATTTCATCGAGTTGTGGGGCTGCTCGTATTGCCCCCAATCCGCTGTTTGGTAACAGGGCGAGGCTCATTTATCCGGGTCGCAAAAAATCATGAATTTCAGGACATAAATTTTAGCAGCAACACATCACATACCATAATTTTTTTTTGTAAAAATTATTGAAGGGGGGGCTGCAGGGTGGGATGGGGGGGGTGGCATTCCCCCTCTTCAGGTGGTTATTTAGTCACGCTTGAAGCACAGGGGGTACGAGTTGAGTCCAACCCCTGCGGGGGGTCTATTTTAACATCAGTTATTCACAACTTGAAGGACCGTTTTTAAAGTCTAATTTTTCTCCCTGTTCATAAATCGATTCAATGTGTTGTGGGCAGGTCCCCCCCCTGTGTAAACGTGTTGACACATGAGACCTGAGGGACGCGAGGAAACTGTCTTGTTATTGTGTCATAGCATAAATTAGTCTTTACATAAATAGACCCCAAGGGGTGTGGTCGTAAATTTCTCCAGGTATTGCGTTATTTATTTCGGGAAAAGTGAGGGCGTCATTTTGTGACGTGGGGACCCCCGGCCCGTCTGAGGGCAGCGCCATGCCGCCCCTTGGCCCTCCCAAACTCATCAGGGTATTTTTTATCTTGAGCCTTTCCTTCGCAGAAGTTCACCGATCTGTCCTCTCTTTCCCAGGAGCAAGCAAACCTGAAAAATGGCCGAATCCAGGTACTTCAGGGCAAATGGCCCCGGCGCGCAACGTTTCCTTATCCTTTACCCGGGGCGCCCCCCCTATTCCCCGGGGGACAAAAACCGTGTTAGATGGCAAATAGTGCGGCGCCCCCACGACTTTCCCCCCACGTTTTTGGGGGCCCCTATTGGTGGTCGTCCAACCCCTGACCTATGATCCTCCACCCTCCCTCTTGTTCTGTTCCGTAATCTGCACCCACCCCCCCAGTCTCTGGGAGCTTTTTAAACCCCGAAACCCGTTGCTCTTTAGCCCGCAGCCCAGTGTGGGGCCCCGTTTGCTCACAACTCTCTGGACGGAGTGGGAGGCGGCGTCACACCGGGAAGGACTAGGGGGGGCGGCAGACCCCCCTGGGGCCCCTTGGTTTTATTTATACTCTTTCCGCTGGTTCCAGAGAGCCTCGGCTCCTGGGACAGTGGCAGCCACACATTTTCGCTGACTGGGAGACATGTTTCCCCGACAGATTTTCCATCTTTTTCGGGCCAAAAGTCGGGTGGAGGGATGGGGCCGCCGACTGGCCGTTCCTTTTTGACTCGACCCAAACGGCGTCAGGAATCTCCCTGAAAATGCTGCAACACTTGTCATACGCACTTAATTCCGTTTACCTTTTGGTTTACAAATAATACAAGCAGGAAACCTCCCGGAAGAACGGCACCGGATCACATCCTTGGCAAGGGTTCGCAGACAAGTAAACTTTTCATGCGCCTGTTTATCCAGACGAACAATTTTGCTGACTTTGACATACGAAAAGTTTTGGTCGATGGCTTCCAAACCTTTATGGTGAGGCCTACTCCGACGTTCGGGCTGGACGGCCCCGTCCCTTCAGAACGGAAGGTGGATCGCCGGGGCCCCCCCGCTGCCGCCGCCGCCGGGGCCCGGTCAATGGAGGGGTCACTCCACCCCTTGTCACCGAAGGGAAGGCCGAGACCAAACGTTCACGATACCTAACACAGTCTGTAGAGCACCCTTACGGGGGAGGAGAAAATTTACAAGACTAGAAAGCCATTTTACGCACGAAGAGTAAGCAATAGTGAAAAGACTCCCTGCCACCCGGGCTTCTTGTCAGAAAAGGGGCCTTTTGGCTTATCATGGGTTTAAAAAGCGGTTTCACATGATCTAAATACAAAGATTATGATATTAAACGGTATCACTTTCTTTTCCCTGCTTAGGGGCAGTAATGGGCAAGCGGCACCCCCCGCGTGATGGCCCGCGGCTGTTGTGCGCGGGGACTGCTGGGCCAGAGCAGCCGCCCTTCGCGTTCAGGGGTTGAGGGGCAACAGGGCTGGTACGGGTCGTTCGTCCTCATCGCTCATATACACCAATCTGGTCGCCCTTCACCCCCACCGCCCAAACTCCCCGCCTTCGAACCCTTTCAGAATACCCCTAGCTCACAGGAATCACCAGAGGGTCTGCAAACATTGATGTTTCAGCTGCTTTCCCTAAAACCAGCCCAATTTAGCTATTTTTTTCCAATTTTTTTTTTCTTTGAAGAATGGCAAGGAGGATTTCGGGTCAAGTTTGCCAACGTCTGAAAGCCTCCAGGACTCCGTGCCCCACAACTTAGTGAAAAAATTGGACATGTTTCCCCCGATTTTGAGGCCCTGAGGGCCCTGATGGCGGCACAACCGTCTTTTGGGGTACCACCACTTTCTCCAGCGGCGCTGTTTTTAAATACAAGTACGGGGGGATGGTGGTGGCCTCCCCCCAGTTTTTGTTAATAAAAAACCTTCCCTAACCGCCTAAAAAGGAGCAGTCAACAACTCCGTCTTTGGTACAAATCGTAGCGGGGCCAAATTTGTTCCCCAGGGGTGGAAGCAGGGGCTGACAAGTTGCCTATTTTTACTTTTCTTAATTAATTTGAACTACCAAGCATCCACAGTTTCTTTCAAGTACTCTATTTTATATTATTTTAGGTTTATACAATATTTATGCAATGGAAACCCCTCCCTGCCCGCACCCTGTGCACATGTGGCCCTGCCGCAGTTTTGCCACACATACGATAATTATCATTCATGTATGATAAATTTACCTCTGGTTACCTCCTTATGAAGCTGAAAGCCTCTCTCACATTCGAAGGCACTTACTCTTGGCACTGTCCACCCTCTATTGTTCAACAGGTATACAGGAAAACGTGTTCATTGTCTATTGGTGGCAGGTGATGGGTGATGAACGTGTGTTATGGAGTTCCAGATGTCAATTGTTTTGGTGCCGCGGCCCGTGGAAGTTGTCGTACTTAATACTGATATATTTTCTTTTTTAATCTGTCTGTCAATAATAAATGGCACATGGGAAAAAACTACCAAAAATATATCTATATTTTTGGAAGTAATTATGTTTCACTTAATACAGTAACTATATTTCCGCCTGGTACTTGGTAATGGCAGGACAACTGTACAGATTCCGAGAAATTATCATCGAGTTGTTGACTACTCCTATTCCTGGTTGAATCCCCGACATATGTTACTGATCGGTTAAGAGCGCCTTCCTCCGACGTTAGTGCCTGCGTTCCATATTGGCAGTGCAGCAGCCCTGATGAATATTTGTCCCTCAGATGCACAACGTGACTGCTATAGAGGAGGAGATGTTTCCGGGTTCGGTGGTGTGGGTCTTCCCGAAACACGTTCCTTGGAAGCAAAAATTCGACCGTGTCATCAGCCGCCTTGTGGAGGAAGGGTTCATCCGCCATTGGTATACGGTGAGCCTAGAATACCTTTATAAGAGAGACCTATAGGTGAGCCTTCCGCGAGCCTTGGTTCAGCTCCACGCCGCCTGGGCTTAAACCGACTCTCCTCTCATAGCAATAAACACCCGTTCAACCTCCGCACAAGAAGGCAGCCACTTTATCCCGGCGACGAACCGAGGTGATACGTGTTACATCTATAAACACACACACACACACACACACACACACACACACACACACACACACACACACACACACACACACACACACACACACACACCAATGACATGAGTAGGCTACCTGTCTCGCTTCAATGTCATCGTCATTGCATGGTGCATGTCAAGCATTATTGGACAGGATCACGGATGTTTATATCAGAGTAGATCTTTTAAATGTTAAGATTTCATAGGTTCATTTAGGTCATTCATAATAACAATTGTGCAACACGACCCAGCTCGTGCTCAACCCTGTGATCCGTGACTCCTGTGACTGCACGCAGACGGGTCGCCCATCAGGTTCTTATATCGGTGAACTGTCTAGCCTTTCTGAGCACACCTTGATGCATCAGAAAGTTTTTTCGTGCGTTTTATTGGAGTAAAAGATATACATCCTAGCTGACGCAATTTGGGCGCCAACAATTGATACGAGACGCAGATGTTTGGTGATGTTGCCAGGCTGCCTTGAGATGTAAGGCCCGATGACTCATTTCAGGAAGTGCATGTAAGAGTCTTCCATCGTGAAAACAGCAATCGAGCAATAGATCATTTTTTTCATATCATCGATTGATATTATTGATTTGTTAAAACCTTAATAATTACAATATATATATGTGTTATCTGTATATACTAGCCGCAAAGCCGCCCTCCGGGCGGACTTTTTTGCTAGCTCCTGCGGAGGGCTATTGGTGGGTTCGGCCCACCACCTGTGTTTGGTGGGTCGTAGGCCCACCAAACACAGACTCTCCAGATAGCCCCTTCTAACTTTCCTGAAATCATGGATGTAGAAATGTATGTATTAACGCCAACCCATTCACATCACCCCCAACCCATTCACTCACCCATTACCCATCACCCCCCACCCATTCACTCATCCATTACCCATCACCCCCCACCCATTCACTCACCCATTACCCATCACCACACACCCATTCACTCACCCATTACCCATCACCCCCACCTATTCCCTCACCCATCACCCATCACCCCCAACCCATCACCCCCCACCCATTCACTCACCCATCACCCCACACCCATTACCCATCACCAATCCCGTTGCCCATCACCCTACATCAAGGTTTCCTCAATTCTCGCAACCCACTTTTTTTTTCACAATTCTCGCTAATAGGCTACTAAAAATAAAAAATAAATAAAAGTGATCGGATCATCCCATAAGTGGGCTTGAAACCTTCCCCTGCTCGGACCGGTTCCAAAACTGTGCCATATGATGGGATTGCGCCACGGGGGGCGGCACCTATCGCGGACACACAGGCACACACACTTTCGCTTATATAATTATATATATACTAGCCGCAAAGCCGCCCTCCGGGCGGACTTTTTGGCTAGCTCCTGCGGAGGGCTATTGGTGGGCCGAAGCACCACCTGTGTTTGGTGGGCCTTCGGCCCACCAAACACAGACTCTCCAGATAGCCCCTTCTAACTTTCCTGAAATCATGGATGTAGAAATGTATGTATTAACGCCAACCCATTCACATCGCCCCCAACCCATTCACTCACCCATTACCCATCACCCCCCACCCATTCACTCACCCATTACCCATCACCCCCCACCCATTCACTCACCCATTACCCATCACCACATACCCATTCACTCACCCATTACCCATTACCCCCCATATATTCCCTCACCCATCACCCATCACCCCCCACCCATTCACTCACCCATCACCTCACACCCATTACCCATCACCCCACCCATTCACTCACCCATTACTCATCACCCTACATCAAGGTTTCCTCAATTCTCGCAACCCACTTTTTTTCACAATTCTCGCTAATAGGCTGCAAAAAAAAAAAAAAAAAAGTTTATCATCTCATCTCATAAGTGGGCTTAAAACCTTCCCCTGGTCAACCTGGTTCCAAAACTGTGCCATATGATGGGATTCCGCCACGGGGGGCGGAACCTATACCACACACACACACACTTTGCTTATATTAATATATATATATATATATATATTATATATATATATATATATATATATATATATATATATATATATATATATATATATATATTATATATATAATATATATATATATTACATATAAGGCGATTTCTTTTCCTTAGGAAGAGACGATAAGGTTGAGAACCTTGACTCAGAAAAATGGCAGCAAGGGTCTGCACGAGGAGGAGGAGGAAGATCAAGGGGGCGGGGAAAAAAGGGCGCCTCTCTCCCTTCGTCACCTGAAGACACTGTTCACCCTCCTGGCCCTCTCCTGGGTGGTGGGCGCCTGTGTGCTGGGCCTCGAGATTGTGCTGCACCACCCATGACACAAACGCCACAAGCCACCAGTAACACGGAGGCGCCGTTGAACAGGACAACATAGACATGGCCACAGAGGGAAACATAAAGTAAGGGAAAAAATTATGAGAGCAAAGAAAGACAGTAGTCAATAAAGTTAATACAAATACAATTTCGCTCCTTGACATGACCTTACCCATGAGGTCACAGCAGGTCACACCCAGGACAGCCAATCACAGCAGACTTCATTCATTTGGGATAACCTCCACCCACTATTCAATCTGACGGTACCTATTGTAATCAGCACAAGTGTAATAGCCTTGTATCTCTCTCTCTCTCTCTCTCTCTCTCTCTCTCTCTCTCTCTCTCTCTCTCTCTCTCTCTCTCTCTCTCTCTCTCTCTCTCTCTCTCTCTCTCTCTCTCTCTCTCTCTCTCTCTCTCTCTCTCTCAGGCTGTTTGTGTGTGATTGCATGTATGTCTATGTATATGGCCGTCTTCATGTCTGTCTGTCTGTCTGTCTGCCTCAAAGAAAAAGTGTAGGAGGATGATGAGAGAGAGAGAGAGAGAGAGAGAGAGAGAGAGAGAGGGGAGAGAGAGAGAGAGAGAGAGAGAGAGAGAGAGAGAGAGAGAGAGAGAGAGAGAGAGAGAGAGAGAGAGAGAGAGAGAGAGAGAGAGAGAGAGAAGAGAGAAAGAAACCAATACACAGACAAATATAAAGAGATAAATCAAATAAAAAAGAATACATGTAAAATAATTAACGCGGCAATTATTACGATGAAAAATATAAATATAAATAGTCAGAAACATATTCACGCAAATAAAACGGGCATTCAACATACTGATTGACACAAACAAAATTGGTTCACATTTCAAAGATCTACTCAACAAATGAAAAATATGTAGAATCTCTCCTCTCTCTCTCTCTCTCTCTCTCTCTCCTCTCTCTCGTCTCTCTCTCTCTCTCTCTCTCTCTCTCTCTCTCTCTCTCTCTCTCTCTCTCTCTCTCTCTCTCTCTCTCTCTCTCTCTCTCCTCTCTCTCTCTCTCTCTCTCTCTCTTCTCTCTCCTCTCTCTCTCTCTCTCTCTCTCTCTCTCTCTCTCTCTCTCCTCTCTCTCCTCATCCTACACGTGTTACGTGTCCGTCGTGGGTCTCGTCTGTCCGTCGTCGTCACTCCCCTCCCCATCCTACCGTGTGTGTGTGTGTGTGTGTGTGTGTGTGTGTGTGTGTGTTGTGTGTGTGTGTTGTTGTGTGTGTGTGTGTTATTTCATCTAGTTGTATTCATCTAGTTGTATTTTACAGGGCCAGAGCGACGCTCGTATGGCCCCGTCTCCATATCAACATTTTTATCATTCATCCTTAGGGTTGGCCGAAGCCCGCACCCCGGAGAGCAGGTCACAAACCCCGGCTAACACCCGGTACCCATTCACTGCTGGGTGGACAGGGGCTCGGGTTTTAAGGAAACAGCCCATCTGTTTCCGCTCCGCCCGGGGATCGAACCTGGGACTTCTCGGTTGTGAACCGAGCGTGCTTCCCCTACACTACGGAGTACCCCAGTGTGTGTGTGTGTGTGTGTGTGTGTGTGTGTGTGTGTGTGTGTGTGTGTGTGTGTGTGTGTGTGTGTGTGTGTGTGTGTGTGTGTGTGTGTGTGTGTGTGTGTGTGTGTGTGTGTGTGTGTGTGTGTGTGTGTGTGTGTGTGTGTGTGTGTGTGTGTGTGTGTGTGTGTGTGTGTGTGATGTAAGGGCAACACGTGTGACTCGACATGTATAACTTTTCTGCCTCCTGATTTATGCATAGGCTTCCCATCCACCAATAAGAGCGGCCTTTTAATTATTCTCACCCACTTCAGTCTCTTTATCCTCTCTGGACTAGACTTTGATTAAATAAATTATCTAAAAGGCTCATGAGGAGATATATATGTCCCTAATATAAGCATCCTATTGCCCTCAAAGACATCCCTTTACTAGAAATTCATTTATGTAACTAAGTATAATATAACAACCAGAGATATCAACAAATTTACTTACTTCTAGAACAAGCACTGCAAGTCGTGAATTACTGCAGCAGGACATGAAACACCTCATTAATGCCTCCTGGCCCTGCAGAAACCTTACACTATATTTTTTCCTCGGATAAAAATAAAAATGGTACATGCGACACCCATTGCTGCCTCCCCCATGTGGTTCCTTTCTGTCCATGGCAAGAATTTTTTGCTTTATACACCGACTGCTGTCTTTTCTCTGGTTTTAGAACATAAGAAAATAAGGAAGCTACAAGAGGCCGTAAGACCTACACCAGGCTACACGTAGTAGTTCCTGCAATTGTACGTACCTTATTAGTCTCTTTAAGATTTTTTTTTCCTTTTCTGGCCTTCCATAGCCTAATCCTGCTTGATAGAGATACTACGATTGTTTTTAGAAGCATTAGGTTATATTATTTTTACATCTTGCAGGAACGTCCTACACGGATATGCCTTACAAAAAATGTGGTACCAATCAGTACAAATGTAGCCATTTGGACTGATTATTATAGCGGACCAAAGACTACTCTATACTGGACTTGCTACTCATTTTGGGCTATTTCCAGTGGAGGCCAGTTTTGCGACCTGCTATTTTCGAACATCACTCCCTTTTCCCTTCCTATGGTTTATCAGTATATATGATATACCGTTATCTTCGTAAATGTTTCTTCTATAATATTATCAAATAAAAAACAGTAAAATACGCTAAAGAAATACCATTATGAGAGAGTGAAGAAATATGCATGAACTTAATATTCACTTAAACTCATCGCCATTTAATATTTGCGAGAAAACATTTTAGATGAAACATATCAATAGAAGCGGATTTTCATTAGTTTTCCATTGACATATTTTGTTTTCTGATAAATGAATCAAAACCATGCATACATTAGCGTTAACTAAAAATATAACATCATCTATCGGGGAAATTACCCGATTGTTGATGTTATTTATTTAGTTAACGCTAGTTTATGCATGGTTTTAATTCATTTATCAGAAAACAAAAAATATCAATGTAAAGCTAATAAAATTCCGCTTCTATTGATATGTTGCATGTAAAAGGTCTTCACGCAAAATATTAAATGGCGATGAGTTTAAGTGAATGCATATTTCTTCAGTCTCATAATATAATTTCTGTAGTGTATTTTACAGTTTTTTATTTGATAATGTTATAGAACAAACATTTACGAAGATAACAGTGTATCATTTATACTGATAAGCCATAGTTTACTGTATTCATGGAACACTTTTCTACTTGCCGATCCGATTGATGATGTTATTTTTTTAGTTAACGCTAATTTATGCATAGTTCTAATTCATTTATCAGGAAACGAAGTATATCAATGGAAAGCTAATGAAAATCTGCTACTATTGAAATATTTCATATAAAATGTTTTCTCGCAAAATATTAAATGGCGAAGAGTTTAAGTAAATATTGAGGTCATGCATTATTCTTCACTCTCTCATAATGGCATTTCTTTACCGTAGATAACAGTAAAGTCGCCACCTGCAGTCATGTCGCCAGGTGCCATATATTACGAATTATAGCATTACTACTGATTTTTATGTGCCACTGAAGATAATACACAGTAGTTTATATCATGACTGTATATAATCTACCCTGTTTCAGCGTTGTTTTATGCTCTGTATCTGCAAGTATATACGGTTTCAAATTTCACTACGCGTTTTTTTTTCGGGCGACGTCGACAGCGGTACGACACTCAGTAAATAAACACTAGATGGCGACTTGACTGTTGGTAGCCACTTTGTAGATATTTTTGTAATTTGTTCATTTATAGCCATAATATAACACAGATGAAGACACAAAATGACACAGACTCTCCATATAGCCCCTTCTATCTTTCCTGAAATCATGAATGTAGAAATGTAAGTATTAACACCACCACACGTCTGTAAACAGAAAAAAAAGATGTCCTGGCGACTTTACTGTTATCTACGGTAGTGTATTTTAATGTTTTTTATATAATAATATTATAGAACAAACATTTACGCAGATAACGGTATATCATATATACTGATAAACCTTAGGAACGGAAATGGGGGTGATGTTCTAAAATGGCAGGAATCGCAAAACTGGCCTCCACTGGTCATGGGCGGGATGGCGCGGGGCACTAGTAGCAAGTCCAGTATAGAATAGTCTTTGGTTGGACCAACTCTCAGTGATACTGACGATATCTGGCGTTTCGGCAACAACGTATGCTAATAATTCGTTACGCTTTAAAATAATGCTTCTGGCATTTGTGTAGAGTAATTTTAGTTCAGAGGAGGAGGAGGAGGAGGAGGAGGAGGAGGAGGAGGAGGAGGAGGAGGAGGAGGAGGAGGAGGAGGAGGATAAGATAAGATTTTCATCCTATCTAGACACGTTGCAAGTACCAACTACAAGGTTATTGACTATACAAAGCGCCGCCACGTCAGCATGAACTAGGCGGACTCGAACCGCTGACCGAATGCACAGGGACGCTGCACATTGCGACCTCACGTCGCTACCAACCTTGCCACCCTGACGGGCTGGGAGGAGGAGGAGGAGAAGGAGGAGGAGGAGGAGGAGGAGGAGGAGGAGGAGGAGGAGGAGGAGGAGGAGGAGGAGGAGGAGGAAGAGTAGGAGGACTAGAAACGAGGAAAAGACTGCGAGTGATATAGTACTCAGGTGACGGAAGGAAGAGAGAAGCGAGATGGAAGGATAAAAGGAAGGAAGGAAGGAGGGAAGGAAAGAGAAAAGAAGGACAAGTGGACGAAATAATAGCGTTTGGGAAATACGGAAGCCAGAGGTAAAAAAGTACGCACACACACACACACACACACACGGACCTAAATCACCATATTCAAATCAGTAACTAAATTTCCCACGCTAGAAAGATGTCCAAGCACTGTGTGTGTTGCCGCCTTACCTACATGCGCGCGCCTTTATCCTGCGTCAAGTAGTGCTCTCTCTCTCTCTCTCTCTCTCTCTCTCTCTCTCTCTCTCTCTCTCTCTCTCTCTCTCTCTCTCTCTCTCTCTCTCTCTCATGATTGATATGAGATGAAATTTCTCAACTTTGTACCTAAATTACGACGGACAAAAATCTTATGAGTTCCCATTTTTGTGAACGAATTTTTGGTCGCACGCACGCACGCACACACACGCACACACACGCACACGCGCACGCACGCACGCACGCACGCACGCACGCACGCCAGCACGCGCGCACACACACACACACACACACACCACACACACACACACACACACACACAAGGGTACTCCGTAGTGTAGTAGGGTACTCCGTAGTGTAGTGGCTAGCACGCTCGGTTCACAACCGAGAAGTCCCGGGTTCGATCCCCGGGCGGAGCGGAAACATATGGGCTGTTTCCTTAAAACCCCAGCCCCTGTGCACCCAGCAGTGAATGGGTACCGGGTGTCAGCCGGGGGTTTGTGACCCCCCTCCCGGGGTGGTGGCTTCGGCCAACACTAACCACTAAAGCGGCTATTACACGGGCACTTTTCTGCTCAGTGAGCAGTGCTCAGTGAGCAGTTTTGAGGATTTTGCTCAATAAAAGCCTGTTTGGCTGAGCAAACAGTGAACTACTTCGAAGCTATTTTTGCTCGTCATTTTGAGTGAGCAAAAACGTTTTCTGTTATAAAGGACCGAAATTAGTGGATGACTATATTATTTATTGCAAGATCATTTTCTTCTAAAACTCTCAAGAAGACATCTACATTCCTGCTGACTGGACAGACGAGATGGAAAGCTTACTGATTGACTTAGTTCAGGCACATCCTACAATATGGAACATATATAGCCCTTTATTTGTTAAAAAAAACATTAAAAAGAAAACATACACCCTCAATACCTAAGAAGCCTGACCTTCCAAGTCATTTATTTACGGTGATACACAGGCGACAGGTGTGTTGCGAGGCCGTACAGGTGTGTAGTGACAGGTGTGGTGTATATGGTAAAGCGAGAGAGGCTAAGAGTGCAGTGTTAGCCCCCGAGTGTGTGTGTCTGACCTAAAGAGCGAACGCGTAGTTCTCGTCCACTATAACGGCGTCAGCCCCGTACCGCCACGGCCACGGGTACGGCGCGGGCCACAGTGGTCCATAGAAGCTACTCTCGGGGATTACAGGAAGTTTAAATGAATCAAAAACCTTTGGCCTAATCAAAAATCCTTTCTTAATTAGGTATATTGAATTGAAAGTAGTTAGTTTCGTACACTGATTTTGAGTATTTTCGTACATACCTGGTGTCATTTCGTAACTCTAGTAGTCAAGTTCAACTCTGCGCTGAGTATACGAAACGACTTTCATATAGACTACGAAACAACTTTTGGTAATAATGGACGAGAGTTTCGCGGTCGTTTTCAGAGACACCAACTATATTTTCTTGGCCTACAATAGGTGCTTGTTCTAATGGAGATAGTTTTATTTTGCGCAACCCACCCCCCAAAAAAAACTAGGAAATAGACGTCCACACTAAAGATGTGGAACGTGTCCAGGCTCGCACAGGCTAAAATCAACTTTTTAAATACCCTCACCTTAAAATACTATGTGTACTAAAAGTAAAGTAACCAGTAAAATAATATTACTAAAGAAAACATGCCACATGTTGATCTAGACTAGCGAGGCGAGCTTGGACACCTATTTATGCCGAATTCATTCTTTGGTACTAAATAGATTGGTGAATCTGTCATATAGGCTTGTAAAATGTTTACTCCACGAATGGGGGAAAGGAAGCTACAGGCGCAAAGGAAGAAATTTGGCACAGAAGGTTATATTTCGTTTCTTAACTCATGTATGCAGGAACTATTCACTATCTGAGAAACAAATAAGAGTTAATGTATGTCTAATGTATTTTTATTTACAGATTATACGCGTAAAACTGCTTATTGTCCATAATAGTTACTAGCTACGTTGTCAGCCAATCAGCGTTCAGGAACCACTGGGCGGCCATGTTTACTTATTATCCCAGATATACAAACATATTAAGAGTAAATAAGCTGAGATTTTCCCTTAGAGAAACTCTTAACACGTAGAGAAAATTAAAGCTAGCTCACTTCCAATGTAGTTTTTAGATAGAGAGTGGTTTAACATGTAGAGAAAATTAGAGTTAGCTCACTTCCATATAGACTTATTTAATGGGAAATAAAGAGAGATTTACCCTTAAATACCTTATTTTTGTGACAATTATTAGTGACAATAGGAGTATTGCTATTGATAAATATAGGGTGGACGATAATACATTGCCGCCATATTAGCCTTTCAGCGTAATATTCACCCTGAAATATATGACATCATTGTTTAATGCCAGTAAATGGAATATTTTGACGTGTTTTCGTAAGTGTCTCCCGCTGAATACTACAGAGACGTACCGAGGGTATACCTTGATGCGCTGATCCTAGGTTCGAGTCCCGCTTCCCAGAGATTAGCTTCTATGGACCACTGTGGCCCGCGCCGTACCCGTGGCCGCGGCGGTACGGGGCTGACGCCGTTATAGTGGACGAGAACTGTGCGTTCGCTTTCTAGGTCAGACACACACACTGGGGGGCTAACACCTCACTCTTAACCTCTCTTGCTTTACCACATACACCACACCTGTCACTACACACCTGTAAGGCCTCGCAACACACCTGCCGCCTGTGTATCACCGTAAATAAATGACTTGGAAGTTTCGACGGTGTCGTCGAAAACGTATTCCGTCGAACCTTCCTGTTTCCCATCCTAACACCCACCCACAAACCCACACACACTATAACAACCCTACACACATCCTGACACATACACACACCCTAAAATACAGCCCCACACACACCCTATATCCTAACACATGGATACAGTTGATTCGGGCCGCCAGTTGCATCAGGCCGCCTATATTAAATGCATAACAAGCATGCATTTATGCATAGCCTTATAGGTTTTAATGAAACCTAACCTAACCTTAACCACAAAGTATACCTAAGCAAACCTTAACCACAAAGTATACCTAACCTAACCTAACCTAACCTTAACCACAAAGTATACCTAACCTAACCTAACCTAACCTTAACCACAAAGTATACCTAACCTAACCTAACTTAACCCAACCTTAACCATAAAGTATACTGTCTGCTGGGTATGCATGCTACTATAGGCGGCCTGTTTCAACTGGCGGCCCGAATCAACGGATACCCTAACACACCCCTACACAACCTAACACATCCTAAAACACAACCAACACACACACAGTTAAACATCCCCATACAACCCTTACATCCTTACACACCCACCCACAACCCCACACACGCTATCACAACCCCACACACATCCTGACACATACACACACCCTAACATATTCCCACACAACCCTGACAACCTGATTCACCCTTACATACCCCCACACACAGATTCCCACACCCTTACACCCCCACACACTCTAGAACACCCTTACACACCCTAAAACACACCCCACACACCCTAAAACACCTTAAAATCCCCCACAACAATTTCAAAACAAAACGTCAAAACATCCAACACCGGAATCCTACGCGGGTATCCTAATATCCTTCCCACCTCGTATCCTGGCACTGTAGGACTCTGGGACGCTGGGAGGATTGTGTAGGACGCGTAGACAACACTATCTCACTATCCTACTAATATCCTAACATTATCGAGCCTCTGAGAAGCCGAGGCAAGGCTAACATCCAACCACGAACCCACACTCAAACTCACACAGTTGCCAGATCACCCTGATAAAAATAGCCTTATTTGGAAATTAAAACTCCCCTTTTGACTCATATTTCCCGTCACACACACACACACACGCACATAAAAATAGTGAACATGAACTCAATGGTTTCTTTTTTCCCCATTTTTGCCTTTTTCTTTCCCTTTCGAAGCCAAAACTATTTCGTCAAACTGTAACTTTTGACTTGGCAACACTTTTATGGCCTACACAGTGCACAGCCTAAAATAAACAGTTATACGCGTATAATCTGTAAATAAAAATACATTAGACATACATTAACTCTTATTTGTTTCTTATATAGTGAATAGTTCCTGCATAAATGAGTTAAGAGACGAAATATAACCTTTTGTGCCAAATTTCTTCCTTTACGCCTGTATACCCGTTGCCCACAAAAGTAGTCACAAGAAGAAGAAGAAGAATTCGTGGAAACATTTTACAAGCCTATATGACACCTGATTTCGGCTGAAATAATTATAATAATAATGAAACCTAACCTAACCTTATAGGTTTTAATGAAACTTAACCTAACCTTAAAGGTTTTAATGAAACCTAACCTAACCTTAAAGGTTTTAATGAAACCTAACCTTACCTTATAGGTTGTAATGAAACCTAACCTAACTTTAACCACAAAGTATACTTTTTTTTTTAAATTTTTGTTTTTCTGCGCAAAATAAAGCTATCTCCATTACAACAAGCACCGCTTATTAGGAAGCGCTATGATCATTTATATCATAACCACACTCAGGTCTGTATGCATTTTGCTCATCAAAACACAGATCACCGTGTAATAGTTTCGTTGAGCAGCTCAGTGAAATCTGCTCAGTGAGCAGCTGCTCACTGAACAGAAAAGTGCCCGTGTAATAGCGCCTTAAGGATGAATGATAAAAATGTTGATATGGAGACGGGGCCATACGAGCGTTGCTTTGGCCCTGAAAAATACAACTAGATGAATACAACTAGATGAATACACACACACACACACACACACACACACCACACACACACTCTATGATATACTTCACTTGTTCTAGTAATAGTTTTATCACAAAGATTATAAATATTATGAGCGGTTATTTTTATTCATTGCATCGCGCAGTACAAAAAATTAAGTAATTGAGGAAATATTTACTACTAGTTTATCTGATTTACTTCTTTTTCATTTTTTTTTTCATTTACTGGTTTATTTACTCGCTTGTTTGCTTATTGAAACTGTGTACTTTTCATTTGATGTTTGTTTTGTAATGTGTGTGTGTGTATGTGTGTGTGTGCCTATGTGTGTGTGTGTGTGTGTGTGTGTGTGTGGCTGTGTGTGCGTGTGCGTGTGGTGTGGTGTGTGTGTGTGTGTGTGTGTGTGTGTGTGTGTGTGTGTGTATGTGTGTGTGTACAGTTGCATCGACCCCAGAACTGTCTGATCGTATTATGAACCTTATAATTTTGTTATTGAAACTTGACTACGCGCTGGACACGCAACCACCAGCTGTTACCTTCCTGGAAAGAGCTTAGAACCTCACACTCCTCCTCCTCTTCCTTTTATTCTCCTCCTCCTCCTCCAACTACTCAATCTACCATTAATACTCTTCTTTCTTCTTGTATTTCCTTCTTCCTCGTTCTCATCCTAACCCTAATCATCATCTTTTCCTCCTTCTTCCCTTTGTTCTTAACAGTTTCAAAGACTTGCATATTACGTTGCAATTCTGTATAAAGTTTCCAGTAGCCATAATTTCCACGCGCATAAGTACTATCTTCCTCCTTTTTACTGCCAGCGTCGAGAAAGGGGGAAGGGATGGGTGAGGAGGAGCCTTCTTCCTTTACTATCCAATATAATATCAACAGGAGAAATCAGAGCTCCAGAGATGGGAATATTGCATGGGTGGGGAGGAGCCTTATTCTTTTTTACCTCCATTAAATACTAACAACAGGCTTGAAAAAGGTTACATGGAAGCGTAAAGAAATAAGGTTATTTGATGGGTGGGGAGGAGCCTTAAACTTTTTTATCCCTTCCTCTGTTTTATATAAACAGCAACTAACTACATCAAAAAGTAAAAGAAGGTAAAAAGTAGAAGGTAGATAGGTAGGTAAAGGTAGAAGTATGTAGGTAGAAGTAGATAGGTAGAAGGAAGGTATGAAGGAAACAGAAGGAAGGTAGCAGAAGGGTCATTGGGTGGGGAGAAGCCTTTTACTTTTCTATCCCCTCGTTTTGCATTAACATCACAGGCAAAAAAACTACATCAGGTACTTGTCAAAGGTAACGTCATTAAATGCTAATATAAAATATCAATGACTTCCTCCCTCTTGTGTTTCTGTCATTGTCTTTTATTGGGTCGTATATTCTCCCATATTGACTCATTTTAATTTTTCTTCTTATCTTTCTTCTCCTTTCAATATCTACTCCGTTCTTCTTCCTCCCCTCCTCCTCCTCCTCTTTCGTCCCCTTCCTCTTCCTACTCTTCCTCTCTTCCTTCTTCTTTTTTTCTTCCTCTTCCCTCCTCTCTTCCTCCTCCTCCTCTTTCATCCCCCTCCTCATCCTCCTCCTTATCCTCCCTTTCTCTTTTTTTTCGTCTTCCTCTTCCCTCTCCTCCTCCTCATTTCAGTGACTTGTTCTTCAATCTCTATATAAGGAGTCTTTCTTTTCATTATCTTCTTTATTCACATTATCTATTGCTCCCCTCTTTCGTTCAACGTTTCTCTTATTTTTTTTTCTTATTTTCATGTTCCAAATTTTATTCTGTTTCCCTTCACGTTTTCTTTCCCTAACTAATTTCTTTAACGATTGAAATGAGTATGATGATGTTTTTGTCTCTCTCTTCCCAACAACTTTCTTTATATAACAACCATCTCTATCTAACAACCTACAAAACTATTCTTGACTTGGTGTAAAAAGATAAGATAAGATGAGGAGAGAGAGAGAGAGAGGAGAGAGAGAGAGAGAGAGAGAGAGAAGAGAGAGAGAGAGGAGGAGAGAGAGAGTAGAGAGAGGAGAGAGAAGAGAGAGAGAGAGAGAGAGGAGAGAGAGAGAGAGAGAGAGAGAGAGAGAGAGAGAGAGAGAGAGAGAGAGAGAGAGAGAGAGAGAGAGAGAGAGAGGAGAGAGAGAAGAGAGAGAGAGAGAGAGACGAGAGAGACGAGAGAGAGAGATGGAGGAGAGAGAAGAGAGAGGAAGAGGAGAGAGAGAGAGAGGAGAGAGAGAGAAGAGAGAGAGAGAGGAGAGAAGAGGATGAGGAGAGAGGAGAGAGAGAGGAGAGAGAGAGAGATCCATTCTTCCAGAATTTTGAAGTATGTTCGATGACTTGAAGAGGAGAGAGGAGGAAGAAGGAGGAGGAGGAGAGGAGGAGGAGGAGAATAGAGGAGTTTGAGGAGAAAGGAAGGAGGAAGAGGAGGAGGGGAGGAGAGGAGGCTGGAGGTAAGGAGATCAGAGGAAGAGGAGGAGGAATTAAGAGGATTTAAGCTTTACAAGTCAAGACGTATGTATATATCAACACGTCTTGCTTGCATTTTCTTTTTCTTTTTCTAAGGAGATCATAAAAGAGAAACGAGGTGGCTTGGTATGAAAATAAATAATAAAGTGGAATGAAATAAACATCAAATAGATTCGTGAATAATATCAATTGAAATGGAAGAAACTTAATGAAAGAATGAATAGATGTATTGAATATATATACAAATAAATAATTAGATGAATAAATAAGGTGCAAAGGATGAAGAAGAGGAAGAAGAGGAAGAAGAGGAAGAGCAGGAAGAGGAGGAGGAGGAAGAAGAGTGTTTACCGTCTGTC
>JACEEZ010025265.1:347500-367500 GCA_016584305.1 Chionoecetes opilio | reverse complement strand
CATTTCACCTTGACTCAATCCTCCACCTTTCTTACGCTTCAATTTTAAACCCAATCTCATTTCGTCGATGGAGGAGGTTAAAAAACTGTCTTAATTAACAGCTAGACTGATTTATAAGGAGCAATAGCATTATTGTTATTTTTTTCTTTTTTCTCTCTCTCTCTGACTCTCTCTCTCTCTCTGACACACTCTCTCTCTCTCTCTCTCTCTCTCTCTCTCTCTCTCTCTCTCTCTCTCTCTCTCTCTCTCTCTCTCTCTCTCTCTCTCTCTCTCTCTCTCTCTCTCTCTCTCTCTCTCTCTCTCTCTCCACTTTTTTCTTGGTCCTTACAAGAAGACGAAGGAGGAGGATAGCATAGAATAACACGATCTCTCTCTCTCTCTCTCTCTCTCTCTCCTCTCTCTCTCTCTCTCTCTCTCTCTCTCTCTCTCTCTCTCTCTCTCTCTCTCTCTCTCTCTCTCTCTCTCTCTCTCTCTCTCTCTCTCTCTCGCATAAGAACATAAGAACATAAGAAAATAAGGAAGCTATAAGAGGCCGCGAGGCCTACACGTGGTAGTTCCTGTCACCTAACACTACCTACATCCACCTTTCATCCCCATCCATGAACCTATCCAGCTCCCCTTTAAAGCTCCCCAATGACTCAGCACTAACTACCTGTCTACTGAGACCATTCCATTCATTCACCACCCTATTTGTGAACCAGTTTTTCCCTATTTCCTTTCTAAATCTACTCTTTTCCAGCTTGAATCCGTTACTTCTTGTTCTACTTCTGGTTAAAAGCCGTAAGAACTTTTCCTATCTCTCCTTTATTAAATCCCTTTATCCACTTAAAAACTTCTATCAGATCGCCCCTTACTCTGCGTTTCTCGAGTGAGTGTAATTTTAATAACTTCAATCTCCTCTCATAACTAAAGTTACGCATCCCTTGTATCATTTTGGTCATCCTTCTCTGCACTTTTTCTAACAACACTATATCCATCCTGTAATATGGAGACCAAAACTGAACTGCATAGTCTAGGTGAGGCCTGACTAGAGCCAGATAAAGCTTTAGAATAACTTCCGCACTTCTACTTTTAACACTTCTGGTAATGAATCCTAATACTCTATTAGCTCTATTTCTGGCCACAATACATTGTTTCCTAGGTCGGAGGTCTGGGCTCACCCTCACTCCAAGATCTTTTTCACCTTCTGATCTTTTCAGCGATACATTGCTTATGGTGTATCTATTACCAGGGTTTTTTCTACCAACATTCATAACGCTACATTTATCAATATTAAATTCCATCTGCCATCTGACTGCCCACTCGTTAAATTTATCTAAGTCTCCCTGCAATATGTTTACGTCAGACTGTGATCCAATAATCCTACCTAACTTAGTATCATCAGCAAACTTGCTGACATCACTGCTAATCCCACTATCCAAGTCGTTGATGTAAATCAAAAATAGTAATGGGCTCAAAACAGACCCTTGTGGAACTCCACTTGTCACCAGTCCCCATTCAGATTTGGAACCATTAATTGTAACCCTTTGTTGCCTATTACTTAGCCAAGCTCTGATCCAATGAAGAACCTTCCCATCTATACCATGAGCCCTAACCTTATTTAAGAGTCGCTCGTGTGGTACTTTGGCAAATGCCTTTCTAAAGTCCAGATATATTATATCATAATCCTTATCATTATCTGCCGTCTCATAAACTTTCCTATAAAAACTCAATAAATTGGTGAGACATGACCTACCCTTGGTGAATCCATGTTGTGAATCATTGATCAAACTATGTTTATCTAAGTGCTCTCTAATGTTTTTTGCAATAATAGATTCCAATAATTTACCCACCACTGATGTTAGACTTACGGGTCGATAATTTGACTTTAGTCCTCTGTCTCCCTTCTTAAATATGGGAACAACATTTCCTTTCCTCCACAATAATGGCACATCGCCTATCTCATCCGATTTCCTAAAAATGTGCACTAACGACTCACTAACAACCTCCTTGCATTCCTTTAATACCCTGGGATACACTTCATCTGGTCCTGGCGATTTAATTTTTTTCTCTCTCTCTCTCTCTCTCTCTATCTCTTCTCTCTCTCTCTCTCTCTCTCTCTCTCTCTCTCTCTCTCTCTCTCTCTCTCTCTCTCTCTCTCTCTCTCTCTCTCTCTCTCTCTCTCTCTCTCTCTCTCTCTCTCTCTGACAGGGCGGTGACGGGATGGTGGGAAGGTTGCGGCAAAAGCGGCTTCAAGATGGACGTAAACACAAACATTGCACGTCAGTCAGAAGACGTTCAGGTGTTGGGGGATTTACGGGGAGGAACCAGGTTCATTGGGAGGGAGGGAAGGAGGGAGGGAGGGGGAGGAGGAAGGAGGAAGGGAGGAGAGGAGGAGGGAAGGAAGGAGGGAGGGACATAGAAGAAGAGGGAAGGAGGGAAGGAAGGAAGGAGGGAAGAAAAGAGGGAATACCACGTGTTCTGTTCTCCACTGACTCTAGAGACCATGAAACGCACTTCCCTCAAGTCCAATAAGCTGAAATATTCCCTTTAAGATAGTAGAAGACTCATACTGTCCCAAAAAGCCAATTGGTGTAGCCCTAAAAGGCTCCAAAGAAAATCTGTTTAGGGAAAATGGAAATCCAGTTGAAAAGGGATGAGAGGTCTGTCAAAGAGTGGAGGGACAGGGGATTCCCACCGACAACTGGCTCCAAGGACCCCACCACACCTGTGGCTTTTATAGTGTAGAAGTCGCCACACGCCTTGGCACCGCAGGCCAAGCTAACTAGGACCCTGGAACTCCAGCCATTTTCTCCAAAGAGATCATCTGCCTGCAGTCTAATCCACCACTGCTGCTGCCCAGCGGCTTCACCATAACCTGGTACGGGAGACTATCCAGACTTACACATTGTCCAAGGGTGACCTGAGACTATGCATGGCAGGGACGTCCAAGGCCCTCGGGTAAAATAAATTCACCCGCATGCCGGGAGAGAGAAGAGGAGGTAGGAGAAGTTAACGAGGGAACGAACATACTGATAGAATGCTAGATGAATAGGAGAGAGAGAAAGAGAGACAGATAGGGAGAGCGAGAGCGAGACAGACAGACAGACAGACAGACACAGACATAAAATAACAAAACTTACCAAACAAAAATATGACAAAGAATTGATAAAAGAAGAGATTCATAAGAGAAGAAACAAGGAAAAGGAAGAGAGCGAGACATGAGCAAAGGAGGAAGAGAGAAGGGAAGGACTAAAGTAAGGGAAGGAGGGAAGGAAGGATAATTAGAATGGAGATGCTGGAAAAAGGAAGGAGGAAGGGAAGAAGTAGGGAGGAGGGAAGTAGGGGAATTCTACACACAACCTGCTCAAGAATCTCTCTCTCTCTCTCTCTCTCTCTCTCTCTCTCTCTCTCTCTCTCTCTCTCTCTCTCTCTCTCTCTCTCTCTCTCTCTCTCTCTCTCTCTCTCTCTCTCTCTCTCTCTCTCTCTCTCTCTCTCTCTCTCTCTCTCTCTCTCTCTCTCTCTCTCTCTCTCTCTCTCTCTCTCTCTCTCTCAATACCCTATTTCCTTTGTCCTTTCAAGAAGAAGAAGAAGAAGAAGAAGAAGAAGGAGAGGAGGAGGAAAAGGAGGAGGAGGAGGAGGAGGAGGATTACATAGGATTACATAGGAATAACAGACACCAGGAGACCTATTGGTCCATAGCGAGGGTATCTGCTGAACTACATACTACTAACTACAACTACTTGTAGAAAACAGTGGAAAATGATACCATGTCCCTAAGAGAGATAGGAACATGAAGTTTCATAGTGCGAATGATAGGATATGAAAATACTAACTACAACTACCACTACACTACAACTAATCGATACGGGGGACTAGATACGAATTCCACTATCAATACCATTTATTACAGTGCGCGCAAGTCGTTTTTAATGTAGTTATTGTGTTGGCTTCTGACAACATTTGCTGGTACACTTGATCCGCGATCAAACGACTCTAACATTGAATAATTTTTTACGGAGATCGGGGATGCAACGTTGACCGTTAGTTTTAAACCATTATTTTTTGTTGTCACTGAGTTGAAAGCTCGAATAGTTTCTCTTGATTAATGACATCAAAACTTTAGGATCTTAAAGGTTTCTATCAGTCCCACGAAAGGAGGAGGAGGAGGAGGAGGAGGAGGAGGATTACATAGGATTACATAGGAGTAACAGGACACCAGGAGACCTATTGGTCCATAGCGAGGTATCTGCTGAAATACATACTACTAACTATCAACTACTTGTAAGAAAAAGTTGGAAAATGATACCATGTCCTAAAGAGGATAGGAACATGGAAGTTTCATAGTGCAGATGATAGGATATGAAAATATAACTACAATACCACTACCAGTACACTAATCGATACGGGGACTAGATACGAATTCGCACTATCAATACCCATTTACTTTACAGTGCGCGTCAAGTCTGTTTTTAAATGTAGTTATTGTGCTGGCTTCGACAACATTTGCTGCTAACTTGTTCCATCGATCAACAACTCTAACATTGAAATAATTTTTATGGAGATCTGTGATGCAACGTTGACCATTTCGTTTTAAACAGTTATTTCTTGTTGTCACTTGAGGAAAAAGCTCGAATAGGTTCTCTTGATTAATGACATCAAATCCTTTTAGGATCTTAAAGGTTTCTATCAAGTCCCCACGGATTCTGCGATCCATTAAGGAAAACATATTAAGTCTCCGCAGTCTCTCTTCATAAGATGAATTTCGCAGAGATGGAATTTGTTTGGTTGCTCTTCTTTGCACTGATTCCAATTTGGCTTGATTTACGAAACAAGGCGACCAGAATTGAACGGCATATTCTAAGTGCGGCCTAACCAAAGACGTGTATAATCGTGTCATTACTTTCGGAGTTTTATGTTCAAAGTTGCGTTTAATGAAGCACAGCATCATATTCGCCTTTTTACTGGCAGCTAGGCAATGCGGGCTGGTTTTAAGATCATTACTGACGATGGCACCTATATCCTTTTCCTGTTGTACTTCAGTTTACGATTTATTTTACATTTGATAGTTATAGTAGAGGTTATCGTTGCCTATATTCATTATTTTACATTTATCGGAATTGAATTTTAATAGCCATTTATCACTCCAATCTGATAGTTTGTCGAGATCCCGTTGTATGAGTTCGCAGTTTTCTTTAGTATATGCTTTACCCCCTAATTTGGTGTCATCAGCAAATTTCGATATTATAGATACAAGTCAGCAGTCCAGATCATTTATATATATCAGAGAAAGAGTAGGACCCAAGACCGAACCCTGAGGCACCACACTAGTAACATATAACAAATCAGATGCCTCGCCATTTATTACTACCCGTCGTTTACGATTTGAAAGCCAATCGCCAATCCATGAACATAACTACTCTCCTAAGCCATGTGCCCTTAGCTTGGTCAAAAGTCGCTTATGGGGAACTGTATCGAAGGCTTTCTGAAAATCAAGGTATATTATATCCATGGGAATTTTAGCGTCCCAGTTTGAATAAATGACATTGAAAAAATCGAGTAGGTTTGTTAAGCAGGATCTCTTATCTCGAAATCCATACTGGGAGTTTAATATTGAGTTATTTTCATCGAGAAAAGACACTATTTTATCCCGCAATATTTTTTCAAATAGTTTAACAATCACAGACGTTAGACTAATTGGGCGATAATTACTTGCGAGGCTCTTACTCCCTTTCTTGAATATCGGTGTAATATTAGCTAATTTCCACATACTAGGAACCTTTTTGTCCATTAACGATTTGTTGAAAATAATCTTTAATGGGAGCGACAATTGACTATGACATTCGCGAAATCTCAGCAAGATTTCGTCCACCGCCACGGATTTTGCTGGGTCAAGTGCTCAGGAGGAGGAGGAGGAGGAGGAGGAGGAGGAGGAGGAGGAGGAGGAGGTAGGTATAAATAGTAGAAATGAACAAGACCAGTTATGCGACGAAAAAACCCAGTTGTAAGTGATGACATAATATACATGACAAAATGTATGCATCAATCATCATCCATTTAACTATCGTGAGTCTTGATCTTACACATAATGAGCCTATGCAATACTGAAGGCCTATTGATATATTTCAGTCTTTATATTTTCCATGGCCTACTCTTAACCAGTGAAACGATTGGGTAAACCTTTTCCTATTCCATATACTTTTTCATCTCCTTATATACACATATCATCCAATCATATATATTGTTTTATGATATATAATCATAACAATATTATATTAATATACTAAGCAACTATAATATAATAGCTTATTCATGGTGCTCTCTATCTAATGGTCTCTCCGCGCTTCATCTCTCTAACTCCACCCTGCCTCCCTCCCCCCCTCCCCACCCTCACCCTTGAGGTTCCAAGATCCTTCCCGGGAATGGGGTTTTTTTTTTATACTAAAGAAACATGATAAAAAAATGTGTTTTGCGGCGTCTATAAAGACTAGTATATAGGGTATATAGACAAGAATCTAGACTCTTAACGGTTGAGGTTCCACTCTTCATAACTCCAACCTCCTCTCAGCAGGTCGAACCTCCAAGCTATAGATACCTATGACGGAAAAAACATCCTTAATATTGCGGGGTATACGGTGTTCCGCGAACTTTGTACAAACCAGTGACAAGCTTCTTGTCTGAAATAAAATGATTGAAGCAGGAAATTCAATGTTAAAGAAGAGGAAGATGAACGAGGTTGAGACTCAGCAGCTGGATTCTGCCTCAGGACCCTCCGGGCCCGCGAAGAAACCCCGGCTGGGCGATTGTCCCGCATGCCTCGACGCCGACGGCCTGTATCGAAGCCAGGAAAGAAAACTGAGGAAGCGGAAGCTGGGTGAGGATGAGAGGACTCTGCGGCTCGTGCCGGAGCCTTCCGTGGTGGCTGCCAAGAAACCACGGCTGTTCGAGTATCACCCCGGCCGCGACGCCGACGGCCTCAACCGCGTGAGGATTTACGGCAAGACGGAACCCTGCAAGCTGCGCCGGAGCAAGAGGGAGCGCAACGAGGAGGCGGGGGCCCTCCAGCTCGTGCTGGAGCCTCCTTCGGTGCCCGCCAAGAAGCCCCGTCTCGGCGCCGATTTGCCTTGCCTGCACCTGAACAACGAGAGCTGTTTGAAGGGCTAGGTGAACGGTAAGAAGTGCAGCGTGCTGTTTGACTGCGGCTCCACCAACACCATGTTCTCGTGGAGCGCGGCCAAGCTGCTGGGCCTCATCACCGGCCGGGAGGACACCGAGGCTGTCAACTGTGAGGGATGGAATGGCCGCAGAAAGCTGCAAATGGTGGAGCTGGACAGCGTCACCATCGACCTGGGCTGCGGCGTGGTGGTGGAGACTCCCACCTTGGTCTTACCCGGGGCGAATCCCATTGACGTGGTGCTGGACGTGAATCACCTGCGGCGCGGCCACGCGGTGCAGGCGTTCGTGGCCGACGGCAGCGACCTCTTCGTGAGGAAGCCACAACGCCTGCGACGCAAGGTGAAGAAAACGCCCCGAGATCTGGGCCTCAACGTGTTCACGGTGAAGGCAGCTGCGAACACCGCAAGAGCCGAGGCCATGACGATGCTGGTGGACACCGGGGCGCCGGGCATCCACATGTCCAGTGACCTTTACTAGGAGATGGTGCGCAGCGGCGAGGCACTCGGCATGCACAAGAGCATTTTGCTGAATATTGGCGACGGCTGCCGCCTGTTGGCCGCTAGAGAGGGACCCCATGCACTAGCACGACTTCATCATGGGCCTCGCCCCGCTGCTCAAGTACGACGCCGTGCTGGACTATGCCCGCAATACCATCACGATTTCAGTCAACTCAAAGTGGCGGCGGGTGTCCATGTGGAGGGTCCGTGACAATCCTCCAGGCAAGGAATCATCCACCAAGGAGACAGAGGGTTGGGTTCCTCACGCCGGGGAGGAATCATCCAGCAAGTAAACAGAGGGTTGAGTTCCTCACGCCGGGGAGGAATCATCCAGCAAGTAAACAGAGGGTTGAGTTCCTCACGCCGGGGAGGAATCATCCAGCAAGTAAACAGAGGGTTGAGTTCGTCACGCCGGGGAGGAATCATCCAGCAAGTAAACAGAGGGTTGAGTTCCTCACGCCGGGGAGGAATCATCCAGCAAGTAAACAGAGGGTCGAGTTCCTCACGCCGGGGAGGAATCATCCAGAAAGTAAACAGAGGGTTGAGTTCCTCACGCCGGGGAGGAATCATCCAGAAAGTAAACAGAGGGTTGAGTTCTTCACGCCGGGGAGGAATCATCCAGAAAGTAAACAGAGGGTTGAGCTCCTCACGCCGGGGAGGAATCATCAGAAAGTAAACAGAGGGTTGAGTTCCCCACGCAGGGGATCCATCCACGAAGTTCGATGAGGGATTATAATTCATTTCAAAATGCAGAAAATTTAGCCAGCAGTGATCAATGCGTGGTGCGCGTGGCTGGCGGGCTGCTCCGAGCCCCCTGCCCAGCACCTGCCTGGCGAGAGATGAGCTGTTGGCAACGAGCCGCAGCATCCTCGAGGCCCTTTCCATCAGGACCTGGCCGTATCCCTTTCCATCAGGAAAGGTATTCCAGCCTTGAGGAGGAGTACCACATCTTACTGGAGGAGATGCACGAAGCTTTAGAGGAGAAGGATGGGCTGGAGCAGGAGTCTTACGAAGCCCTGCAAAAAATGCAGTCTGTTCTTGAAAATGACGAGCAGGTTGTGTTGCAGGAAAAGGGGACCTTTTACCATCTTTCCACCAAGGAGACGGAAGGTTGATTCCCTCGCCGGGGAATCATCGAGCATGTGGAGGTAGCGTTGAGCTCCTCACGCCGGGATAACAGGTGGATATCGAGTGTCAAGCGCGTGATCAGGCCGTGAATTAATTACACATCACGTCTTATAAGCTATAATCTTTCTCCATTACATATTTATGACTTATTTAGACATCTAATATACTATATGAGTAACCGTATGTGTCTGTCCTGTCTGTCTGTCTGAGGAGGAGGAGAAGGATGAGGAGGAGGATAAGGAGGAGGAGGAGGAGGAGGAGGAGGAGGAGGAGGAGGAGGAGGAGGAGGAGGAGGAGGAGGAGGAGGAGGAGGAGGAGGAGGAGGAGGTGGAGGAGGAGGAGGAGGATTACAAAGGATTACAAAGGAAACACAAACAGCAACAACCAATAGGTCCTTACAAGGCTGTTTGCTTTAACTACACTACACTAACTAGATAATAAGAGAGAAAGGATAGGAAAGTAGAAGGCTCCTCCCCACCCACCCATCCCTCCAGCCGAAGCTGGCCGTAAATGAAGTGATACCATGCAATATAGAAAAACTGCATGGAATTTGTGAGGAAAGTTGAAAGCTGTAATCTATGGCTAACTACTACTATGTTTGTGGGGGTTGGTTTAGTGCTTGATAGATAAGTCATGTTATGTGTGTTTTGTAATGGTGGGAACACAGTGTGGAGGTTCAAGGGTGGTGCGGCAGCCTTGCCTGGCGCTTTCTTGGGAGGCAGCAGTCAATCAGGCCCCAGCTCCGTTCAATCCACTGCGGATTGTATACTTTCCATGTAGGACGCCGTACACTTCAATGCCTCCTGCAGCAGTGACCCCTGGTACCTTAAATCCCGATGGTGGTCACTAACTGTCAGGACCCTTACTGATCCACAGCCCGTCACAGGTCGAGAGTAGTAGTGGTAACCGTTAACTCGGGGCTATCTGTGTGTGTCATGAGGTCTAATGTAGTGTTGGTGTAGGCTCAGTGTGGAAGTTCAAGGGTGGTGCGGCAGCTTTGCCTGGCGCTTTCTTAGGAGGCAGCAGTCAATCAGGCCCCAGCTCCGTTCAATCCACTGCGGTAGTGCACTTTCCAAGTAGGACGCCGTGCACTTCAATGCCTCCTGCAGCAGTGACCCCTGGTATATAAATCCCGATGGTGGTCACTAACTGACAGGGCCCTTACTGAACCACAACCCGTCACAGGTCAAAAGTTGTAGTAGTGACCGTTTACTCGGGGCTGTCTGAGACGTGTGGAAGGGGTTGTGTAGACGCGACTCGCAATCATTTCACGCAATGAGAGTAAGCATCAGAGGCCCGCGAGATAAATATATTATTCCGAGATAAAGAGTGACAACCGGGGATTTGATATGAAATATTTATCGAGGCGATTTTTAAATGATTCTATTGTATTTGAGTTTACTACGTCTGAGGGCAGCCCATTCCATACGTTTACAACACGGTTTGTGAAGAAGTACTTTGCTTCGTTCGTTACAAACCATTTCCTGCTTATTTTAAATCCGTTGTTTCTAGTTGAGCTTGACCGGTCTAGCGTGAAAAGATTTTCTGGGACTACGTTCGTAAATCCTTTGAAGATTTTAAAGACTTCGATGAGGTCACCTCTTATCCTTCGTTTTGTTACTGGGAATAAGTTAAGTTCTTTGAGCCGATTTTCGTACGATTTACAACGCAATCTAGATATCATTTTGGTTACTCTGCGCTGTATTTTTTCTAGTTTATCTATATCCTTTTTATAATAAGGTGACCAGAACTGCACACAGTATTGTAGATGGGGGCGAACAAGCGAGTTGAAAAGAGTGAGTATCACTTTTTCAGATTTGAAACTGAAAGTTCATCCAATAAAGCCAACCAATTTTTTTGCAGTTTTTACTACCTCTATAATTTGGTTATTCGGTTTCAGATCTTTCGAGATTATAACGCGAAGAAGGAGGAGGAGCATGTTTTCATGAATGGTATAACATCTTGCTGATGAAAAATGAAGCGCAGTAAAACATACTTAATATTCCTGACTTATAAACAGGAGAGGATCGCACCTGGCACACACACACAGAGAGAGAGAGAGAGAGAGAGAGAGAGAGAGAGAGAGAGAGAAGAGAGACGAGTAGAGGAGAGAGAAGAGAGAGAGATAGAGAGACAGAGAGAGAGAGAGAAGAGAGAGAGAGAGCGAGAGAGCGAGAGAGCGAGAGAGAGGAGAGAGAGAGAAGAGAGAGAGAGAGACGAGAGAGAGAGAGAGAGAGGAGAGAGGAGAGAGAGAGAGAGAGAGAGAGAGAGAGAGAGAGAGAGAGAGAGAGAGAGAGGGGGGGGGGGGCGTCACTGAAATCGTTAGTGAAAAGTAAAAAAACTGATGAATTCACTTTTTTCAGCATAATTCATGTTTGATTAATCATGAGAAATGTTGACTGCTGACGAGGAGGAGGAGGAGGAAGACTAGGCGGAGGAGACGACCGAGGAGGCGGAGGAGGAAAGAGGAAGAGGGAGGAGGAGGGGATGGGAGAGGAGAAAGGAGGAAGTAGGAGGAGGAGGGAGATACAAAGGAATTAAAATAGAAACACAAACAGCATCATACCAATATGTCTTTACAAGGCTCTGTTTGCCTTTTCAACCTACACTACACTACTTAGATAATTAAGCGAGAAAGGATAGTAAAGTAAGGCTTCCTTCCCCAACCCTAATAACAATCCTCACAACCAGCCCCTCCTAGACCGAAGCTGCTCGTAAATGAAGTTGGAACCATGCATAATAGAAAACTGCATTGGAATTGTTGTGAGGGAATGTTGAAAGCTGTACTCTATGGCTAATCTACTACTAGTTTTGGTGTGGTAGTTTAGTGCTTGATCATATATGTCCTGTATGTGTGTTTTGTAATGGTGGGAAAAACACAGTGTGGAGGTCAAGGGTGGGTTCGGCAGCCTTGCCTGGCCTTTCTGGGAGGCAGCAGTCAATCAGGCCCCCGCTCCGTTCGATTCCACTGCGTATTGTGTACTGTCCATGTAGGCCGCCGTAACTTCATATGCCTCCTGCAGCCGTGACCCCATGGTTACCCATTAAATCCCGATGGTGTCCTAACTGTCAGGACCCTTACTGATCCACAGCCGTCCAGGTCTAGAGTAGTAGTGGTACGCGTTAAACCGGGGCTTAATCAATGTGGGTGTCATGCGGTCTGACTGTCGTGTTTTGGTGTAGGCTCAGTTGGAAGTTCAAGGGTTGGTGCGGCAGCCTTGCCTGGCGCTTTCTTAGGAGGCCGCAGTCAATCCGAGGCCCCAGCTCCGTTCAAATCCACTGCGTAGTGCAATTTTCCAATAGGACAATACCGTGCACTTCAATGCCCCTGCAGCAGTGACCCCTGGTCTATAAATCCCTATGGTGGTGCACGAACTGTCGGGCCCCTTACTGAACCACAACCCGTCACAGGGTCAAAAGTTGTAGATAGTGACCGTTTAATTCTCGGGGCTGTCTGAGTACGTGTGGGGGAGGGGTTGTGTAAGTAACGCGACTCGCAATCATTTTCACGCAATGAGATAAAGCTCAGAGGCCCGAGAGGATAAATTTATTATTCCGTAGATAAAAGAGTGCAGCAGAAACGGGTGATTTGTGATATGAAAATAATTTTATCGAGGCGATTTTTAAATCATTTCTATTGTATTTGAGCTTACCTACACTCTGAGCAAGCCCATTCCATACGTTTTTGCAACACGTTTTGTGAAGAAGTACTTTCTTCGTTTCGTTACAAACCTGTTTTCCTGCTTATTGTTAAATCCCGTTGTTTCTAGTTGTAGGCTTGAAACCGGTGTAGCGTGAAAAGATTTTCTGGGACGACGTTCGTAAATCCTTTGAAGATTTAAATAGACTTTTCATGTAGGTCACCATCTTTACCTTCGTTTTGTTAGTGGGAATAAGTTACAGTTCTTTGAGCCGATATTCGTAGGAAATTTATTACTATAATCTAGGTATCATTTTGGTTTACCCTGCGCTGTATTTTGTAAGTTTTATCTATAATCCTTTTTATAATAGGTAACCAGAACTGCATCACAGGATTCTAGATGGTGGCGACCAGCGAGTTAAAAGAGTGTGAGTATCACTTTTTTCAGATTTGAAACTGAATTCTTCATAAAAGGCCAACAATTTTATTTTGCCAGTTTTTATCTACCTCTATACATTTGGTTATCGTTTAGATCTTTCGAGAATTATAACGCCTAAATCCTTTTTCTTTACAACACTTGTTAGTTGGAAATCGTTCATCAGTAGCTTTATGAGGGTTGTTATTACCGATATGTAGTACATGACATTTGTCAAGGTTGAAATCATTGCCATGTTTTTTTGACCTTCTGTTTAGCGTGTTTTAAGTCCGTTTTGTTATTGAGATGGCGCTTGGAATTACCTGTAGAGGCTATGTTTTTGTGATTTTCCGTGTCATCAGCAAATTTCTATATACTGCATTTGGATTTCTGTCACATCATGTCATTTAATATATTAAGAACGGATAGTCCAAGAACTGTCCTTCTGCAAATTCATATTTTTATTACGTAAACCCTCTCTGAATCGTACCGTATAATTCAATATTTCGGGATAATTCGACCTGTTTTTTCGAATATTTTTCAACTAACTTTCCATAACTCGAGCAGGTTTGAATTATCCTTAGCCTTACTCGGTGGGGTCCGACCTCTCCCATGCGGTGCGTGCCACGGCTGCCGAGCGTGATTCTGATATATATAATTTCATCGTAAAATACGATAGGCGAAGGAAGAAAGCGGGAGGGGGGAGAGGAAGAAGGGGAAAGGAGGAGAGAAGGGGAGGAAGGGGAATGAAGGGACGAGGAGGGGAAGGAGGGTAGGTGTGGGAGAGGGCAGGGCGTGTGGACAAGGAAGGGAGGAGAGGAGGAGGAGGAGGAGGAAGGAGGAGGATGAAGTAGGAGGAAGAATGGAGGAAGAGTGTAACATGGGAGAGGAATAACTATTTTTTTAAGCATCCTTTGCTTTGTATACATCATTTGAGTCCTTCACGGGGCTCTTCGCTCCTTCAGACGCATCCTATCAAGGAGTCATGGGAGGGCATTGAAGTCCCACAGTGATTGCTATAAGTTTCCTAGGTTTTTGTACGTATCTTATGACAATTAGCAAGGATGGTTCAAATATGGAGAAATAATATGATAAACTGAAAATACTAATTATTGATCGTTGTATTGACAGTTAAATGATATAATCTAACACTTCTATCATAATTTATTTATATCTTGTAGTAAGTTTTGTCAATTTGTGGTTTTTAAGAATTACATTCTGGACAGTATCATGTCATTGTGTTGGCAGTGTTTCAGTGTTTTGTGTTAAACCTGTTCCTTGCATGTGTTCAGGGGTTGTGTTCTCCTGTTCCTTGCAGGGCTCAGGGTTGTGTTACATGGTCCTTGCAGGTTCAGGGGTTGTGTTCCATGTCTTGCGCGCTCAGGTGGTTGTGATTTACATGGTTCCTTGCAGTGTTCAGGGTTTATTACATTTCCTTGCCAGTGTTCCAGGGTTGTGTGTTACATTGTTTCCTGCAGTGGTTCAGGGTTTTGTGTTAACATTTCCTTGCAGTGTTCAGGGGTTGTGTTATCATGTTCCTTGCAGTGTTCAGGGTTTTGTGTTACATGGGTTGATTCCTTGCAGTGTTTCAGGGGTTTGTGTTATCCATGTTCCTTGCAGCGCTCAGGGGTTGTGTTACTACATGTTCCTTGCAGTGTTCAGGGGATTGTATTACATGTTCCTTGCAGTGTTCAGGGTTTTTGTTTACATTGTTTCTTGCAAGTGAGTTCAGCAGGGGATTGTTTTAATATTCCTTGTCCGTGGTTCAGGGTTTTGTGTTACATGTGCCTTGCAGGGCCCGTTTTTGTGTTACGCTGTCCTTTGCAGTGTTTCAGGGTTTTTGGTGTTTTACTGTTCCTATGCAGTGCTCAGGGGTTGTGTTACATGTTTCCTTGCAGTGCTCATTGATTTTGTGGTATACGTTCCTTGCCGTGTTCAGGGGTTGTTGTTACACATGTTCCTTGCGTGTTACAGGGTTTTGTGTTACATGTTCCTTGCAGTGTCAGGGGTTGTGTTAACATGTTCCTTGCAGTGCTCAGTGGTTTTTGTGTTACATGTTCCTTGCACTGGTTCAGGGGTTTGTGTATACATGTTCCTTGCCGTGTTCAGGGTTTGTGTTACATGTTTCCTTGCAGTGTTTCAGGGTTTTGTGTTACATGTTATCCTTTGCAGTGTTCAGGGGAATTGTGTTACTTTTCCTTGCAGTGTCAGGTTTTTGTTGTATCTGTTCCTTGCATGTGTATTCAGTTGGGATGTTTACATGTTCTTTGCAGTGTTCAGGGGGTTGTGTTACATGTTACCTTGCAGTGTTCAGGGTTGTTGTGTTTCCATGTTCCTTGCAATGCTCAAGGGGTGTGGTTACATGTTCAGTGCAGTG
Source organism: Chionoecetes opilio (assembly GCA_016584305.1). NCBI lineage: Eukaryota > Metazoa > Arthropoda > Malacostraca > Decapoda > Majidae > Chionoecetes > Chionoecetes opilio. The sequence goes on along the minus strand of JACEEZ010025265.1, from coordinate 352,288 downwards.
TTCAATGGATTGTTGTTCCATGTTCGCTTGCAAGTGCGCCATCAGTATAGGTTGTGTTACATGTTCCTTGCAAGTGTTCCAGGGGTTGTATTACATGTTCCTTGCAGTGTTCAGGGTTTTGTGTTACACCATGGACTTCCCTCTGCAGTGCTCAGTGGTTTTTGTGTTTACATGTTTCTTGCAGTGTTCAGAGGTTTTGTGTTACAATGTTCTGGCAGTGCGCAGTGGGTTGTGTTACATGTTCCTTGCAAGTGCTCATTGTTTTGTGTTACCATGTTCCTTGCAAGTGTTAGGGGTTGTGTTCAATAGTTTCTTGCAGTGTTCAGGGTATTGTGGTTACATGTATCCTTGCAGTGTTTCAGAGGGTTGTGTTACATGTTCCTTGCAGTGCTCATGTTTTTGTGTTACATGTTCCTTGCAGTGTTCAGGGGTTCTGTTACCATGTTCCTTGCGAGTGTTCAGGTTTTGTGTACATGTTTCCTTGCAGTGTATCAGGGTTTTGTGTTAACATGTTCATTGCAGTGTTCAGGGGATTGTGTTACATGTTCCTTGCAGTGTTCCACAGGTTTTGTGGTTCCATGTTCCTTGCAGTGTTCAGTGGGATGTGTTACATGTTCCTTGCAGTGTGTTCAGGGTTGTGTTCATGTTCCTTGCGTGTTCAGGGGTTGTGTTACATTTCCTTGCAGTGTGTCAGGGTTGTGGTTACATGTTCCTTGCAGTGTTCAGGGGGTTACGTTACATTGTTCCTTGCAGTTTGTCAGGGTTTTTGTGTATACATGTTTCCCTTGCAGTGGTTCTAGCGGGTTGTGTTAAATGTTCCTTGCAGTGTTCAGAGGTTGTGTTCCATGTCCTATGACGTGCTTCCAGGGGTTTGTGTTACATGGTTCCTTGCAGTGTTCGGGTGTGTTTCCATGTTCCTTGCAATGTCTAAGGGTGGTGTTCCATGTTTCCTTTGATGCAGTGTTTCAGGGTTTTTGTGTTAATGTTCCTTGCAGTGTTTCCGGTGTTTGTGTTCCCTGTTCCTTGCAGTCTTCAGAGGTTGTGTTTACATATTCCTTTGTCAGTGTTGAGTGTTTTGTGTTACATGTTCCCCCCCCCTTGCAGCAGAAAGTGGAGGGGGGGAGCGGGTTCAAGGGGTTGTGTTACATGTTCTTTTTTGGCAAAGTGTTCAGTGTTTTGTGTTACATGTTCCTATAGCAGTGTTCTAGGGGTTTGTGTTACATGTTCCTTGCAGTGTTTATCATGGGTTGTGTTACCTATGTTTCCCTTTTTGCAGTGTTCAGGGATTTTGTGTGTTACATGTTCCTTGCAGTGTGTCAGGGGTTTTGTGTTCCTGGATCCTGCAGTGTTCAGGGTTTTGTGTTATTAAAATGTTCCTTCCAGTGTTTCAGTGGTTTTGTGTTACATGTTCCTATGCAGTGTTCATGGGTTGTGTTTCCATGTTCCTTGCAGTGATTCAGGTTTTGTGGTTACATGTTCCTTGCAGTGTTCAGTGTTTTATGTGTTACATGTTCCTGGCAGTTGTATTCAGGGATTATTGTTCATGGTTCCTTTTGCAGTGTTCATAGAGGGTTGTAGTTACATGCTACCTTGCAGTAGTTCAGCGGTTGTGTTCCATGTTCCTTTGCAGTGTTCAGAGGAGGGTTGTGTTTACATGTCCTTGCAAGTGTTTTCAGAGGCACAGGGGTTGTGTTTATACATGTATTCCTCCTTCAGTGGTTCAGGAGTTTTTGTGTGTTCTATGTTTCCATTCATGCACTAATCGTAGTATCACTATCGTAGCATAGGCGAGGTGCGGCTATTCTGGAACTAACTCAGTGGGATAGATCTCTTTTTAAAAAGATATAAGCCTGGGAATATCTATCATAATATCTTCTTGCGAAGTGATTGATGCTCAGTTAGGTTATAGTTGAGTAAAGCTCTAACGTTAGTAATATTATCATTTATAATCTTCTGTTGAGGTCTTACGCAGTCATATGGCCATTGGCCTGTTACAGTTATAACGCAATCGTTGCTCTTAGGATAAACTAATTATAATGCCATGAGGTGGAGGGCCGAGAAGGACAGGATCACCTTTATTATTCTTATCGTCTTTTAGTTTTTACTTATTTTAATTTATCCAAACTGTAATTATAATTTTGAGTTTACAACCCATTCAAGATCACCTTTTTCCTATTGACGAAGCAGTCCGGTATCCCCACAGTATGACTCGTAGGTTGTTTTCGTAATCTTCAAACCGGGAACGTAACCACCACGTGTTAGCCTCGACCCAGCACCCACCTGGCTGGCTCCTCAGGTTGTGGAAGTCTTGCAATTATTCTTCATTGCTATTACTATTATTACTAGTATTACTATCATTATAATTACTATTACTCACTGCTATATTATCATGTATTACTCAACCCTGGCAAATAAACGGAATCCACATGCACGTTGCTTCGGGATCCTGCAGATTCAGAGGCGAACATTCTAATCATAGTGGTTTTTTTTCTTTCCTACGTATGAGTAAAGACATACAAAGGAACTGTAATAATTAGTTAAAGGTAACGGTCTGCTACAGCCAACGCGCCGAAGCAAATAAAATAGGAAATTGCTTAAATAAAGCAAAAGTCAGTATAGTTACTCTGCGATGTGATCATAATAATCTTGAAAACCAAACAGCCCGCGAGTGTATTCTCCTATCCTGCCGCGAGATGCAGTCCCTACTTGGTCTTCTGACAGGCGTGTCTTTGGCGCGGGCCCTGCGGCGGCAAGGAGGTCATCTCCTCTCCTTGGGACGCCACGGCCCTGCTGTTCTGCCTGCAGGGCCTCGTACGCCCTTGTCACTTGGTGCTCTTGGCCAGGCACGCAGCCGCAGGTCCCTTGTTGGTGCGGAGGTGGTGACGCACTGCAGCACCGCACTCAACGGTGGCCACGTCCATCAGACGTTTCCATGTTTCCACCTTGGTTGGACATCCATCTGGGTAAGTGCTTCCTCTCCGGCGGAGCAGATAGCTGCTTGGAGGCGCCGCTGGGTGGCGAGCATCCCTGGCGTGGTGGTCCTCAGGCCCGCAATGAGCCTCGCCCTGTGTGTCGAGGCTAGATTTATGGCGCGCCCGAGCTCCCATGGTTTTGAGGCTGCGTTGCCCGCACCCACGGCGCCTCCGCAGCAGCTGCTCCGCACTGGATGAGCACAGCCTCATGGCAGTCCTACCCATCGGACTAATTGGAAGCGTCGATGTACCGCGATCCAATACCGTGTGGCCGGTTGCTTGACATAATCGCGTCGCCAATCCGCCCCCCGAGGACCTGCGTGCCTCGGCCGAGAGCAACAACGACATAATAGGCGACGCAGCCCTGCAGGAAGAACAGGAGTCCGTTTGAGCGCGAAGAAGAAGGACGTGCCCTCCTCGCCCAATAAGTATCCCGCCGCAGGGCCCGCGCCAAGGCACGCCTGGCAGGTAAGACCAAGAGGGACCTTGGCCCTCCCATGTCGCGTGAAGGGCCGTCGCCGTAAAGCAGAGAAAAACTTGTGTAATAAGCCACTTGAGTGCCCCTCAAGGAAAAGGGGTCCCGCCGCCCACGTGAGGGCGTGACGGCGGCCGCCTTGAACCACCGGTTCGGGTAGTTTTTTCCCGACTTCGGATCTCTTTTGCTGTCCTTTGCATATAATATATACATAATTTTCTTTTCTTTTCTTTAATTCAATTAAAAATTGAAATAAAAACTTTGATTATATTTATTTCCTATGCTAAATCATAAACCTTGCGTGTTAAGAGTTTGCGTGATGGAAAGGCACACAAACAGTAAGTTCGCCGTGGGGTCGGTAAGGAAAATTTGCTTGTGAACAGTAGCGACGGGAGGTAACATAAACAGCCAACAACACACTTGTGAAATGTGGGATATCGCAGGCAGCTTGCTTGGAAGGAAACATGAAAACAAACCACCACTGTCAGCAGGACGCTCCAACAGGAGAACGCCCCTGAACCGATGACTGGCGGTAGCCCTGCAGCTCGTGTGTCTCTCTATTTTAACTGATCTTTTAATCTCGCGGTTGGGAATGAAATAAACACAATCAAAACTGTGAATGAAATAACACAATAAAACACTATGGAATTAATAAACACACATAAAAGACTGTGGAATGAAATAAAACCAGTAAAATCCTGTTGAGAATGAATAAACACAATAAACACTGTGGATGAAAATAAATATTATGGTATAAACAAAATGTGCGAATGAAGATAAACATAATAACAACTGCGAATGAAATACACACAATAAACACTGTGGAATGAAATAAACATAATAAACACAACACTACAGTGCACGAAACTATTAGGAGTGGAGGCGGATCCCTTATTTTTTTCTATTTTTTAATAAAAGGAAGGGACTAACAAGGTCTATAAAGAGGATATAAAGGGAAGATATCTGATGTGTTTCTAAGACATAAGATCCAAGGATAGGTGTTGATGCATGACGGGTCGACAGTACCAACCAGGAGGGGGATCAGGGGGGAGAGAGAGAGAGAAGCGAGAGAGGAGAAGGAGAGAGAGAGAGAGAGAGAGAGAGAAGCAGGAGAGAGAGAGAGAAGAGAGAGAGAGAGAGGAGAGAGAGAGAGAGAGAGGAGAGAGAAGAGGAGAGAGAGAGAGAGAGAGATTTATAAACACCTTGTTACATGTAGCAGTCCACCTGCATGGATTGTCCTACCGCCTTTGAAACACTTCAAGCCCCATATTCGAGTCGACGACATATGCTTACTACCCACTGACAGGAGCAGTGCATTGCTGTGACTCTTTGTGACTCAGT
>JACEEZ010025265.1:327500-340000 GCA_016584305.1 Chionoecetes opilio | reverse complement strand
CTGAATTTGTGAAATGCGGCAAGACGTTACCGCAGAGTTTTTCCTGTAATCTAATACTCCTTAAGTGTTTTTAGCCCAAAACCCCCCTTCAAAATTATTCAATCGACATGGGACCAAGCCGCTTACCACCTACGATTTATTTGCGATTTTATGAGCTTACTCTCATCAAAATTGAATTTACAGTTTCGGCTAGCCAAAACCGACAGACAGACAGACAGACAGACACACACACACACACAGACACACGGCTACTCCTATAGTATATTAGACAAGTGCTTGTGGGCCCTTCGGACCCATGTATTGATGTTTGTAGTAGTATACGTATATTAGACAACATGTGATTGCAAACTCCAATCGTGTTGTTGCTGTCGTTGGCCACTGGTCAAAGTGCCTCGGGGTAGACCACGTTCCGTGTGATTCCAACCCTTTGTGTCCCGTGTGATTCCAACCCTTTGTGTCCCGTGTGATTCCAACCATTTGTGTTCCGTGTGATTCCAACCCTTTGTGTTCCGTGTGATTCCAACCTTTTGTGTTCCGTGTGATTCCAACCCTTTGTGTTCCGTGTGATTCCAACTCTTTGTGTTCCGTGTGATTTCAACCCTTTGTGTTCCGTGTGATTCCAACACACACACACTCACACACGCACACAAACGTCCATGAGTCTACTGAGTTTATGGAATGCGTTTGGACGTTACTGCAGAGTTTTTCCTGTAATCTAATACTCCTAAAGTGTTTTTAGCCCAAAACCCCCCTTCAAAATGATTCAATCGACATGGTACCAAGCCGCTTACCACCTACGATTTATTTGCGATTTTTTGAGCCTACTCTCATCAAAGTTGAATTTACAGTTTCGGCTACGCAAAACAGACAGACAGACACACAGACAGACAGACAGACAGACAGACACACTGCTACTCCTATAGTATATTAGATATTAGAAGACAAGTGCTTGTGGGCCCTTCGGACCCATGTATTTATGTTTGTAGTAGTAGTATATATTAGACAACAATATGAGTGCAAACTACGACCTCGTGTTGTTGCTGCCGTTGGTCACTGGTCAAAGTGCCGCGGGGTAGACCACCTACCACCACCGTAGCCTGTCACACCCCAGCCCCACGCCTGTCTCATCCCAGCCCAACGCCTGCCTCACTCCAGCCCCACGCCTGCCTCACCCCAGCCTCACCCCAGCTCCACGCCTGTCTCACCCTAGCCCCTCGCCTGCCTCACGTCTGCCTCATCCAGCCCCACGCCTGTCTCACCCCAGCCCCACGCCTGTCCTACCTCAGCTCCACGCCTGTATCACCCCAGCCCCACGCCTGCCTCACCCAGCCCCACGCCTGCCTCACCCCATCCCCACGCCTGCCTCACCCCAGCCCCACGCCTGTCTCACCCCAACTCCACGCCTGTATCACCCCAGCCCCACAGCTGTCTCAACCCCAGCCCCACGCCTGCCTCACCCCAGCCCCACGCCTGTCCTGCAAGCACACACACACACGCATACACACGGACGCACGCACGCAAACACACATGTACAGTGCACACACACATACATACACACACACACACACACACACACACACACACACAAACGGTATGTCCATGAGTCTACGGAATTAGTGAATTGCGGCAAAACGTTACCGCAGAGTTTATTTCTGTAATCTAATATATGAAAAGGGTTTTTAGCCAAAACCCCCCTTCAAAAGGATTCAATCGACATGGGACCAAGTCGCTTACCACCTACGATTTATTTGCGATTTTTTGAGCCTACTCTCATCAACATTGAATTTACAGTTTCGGCTACGCAAAACAGACAGACAGACAGACAGACAGACAGACACACGGCTACTCCTATAGTATATTAGATATAATATAGTACTGCTGCTGATGACAATATAAATGATGAGAATAGCATCACCATATTTTACGTAGAATTGAAAATGGAAAATGCTCATTTACTGCAAGATTTTCGATTATTTTGCAATGTTACCTATATTCTCTCCCCTTCGTTTTCCTGATATTTTACTTATTTTCTTTGACCTCTCTCTCTCTCTCTCTCTCTCTCTCTCTCTCTCTCTCTCTCTCTCTCTCTCTCTCTCTCTCTCTCTCTCTCTCTCTCTCTCGCTCGTATTTTTGGTAGGAAATCAAGTAGATGTCACTTATAAGGATGTGATAATGACAAGAAGGATTTAGTTTTTTTTGCAGTTTATTGTAAAGAAAAATACCATTACAGTGACAGTCTATTGTCACGAAGGCAAACTACTAATTTGCCTCAGAAATACAGGAAAGTATAATACATTTTCATAAATAATTACAGTTTATAACAAAATACTTTCATTACCCAATCAGGTAATTACGTGACATAGAATAACTATAACAAGTACATAACAGTTTTTGTTAAGAAAGCTCACAATAAGGTAAGATAATAGAAATAAGTTCACAGAAAGACAATATTCGAATTTACGCAGTTTTAATTAAAATCATTCTATAGTGCTAAGAATTCCCTTTAGTTTCTTTACTATTTACTCAATAAACAATTAAATGACGTTAAAAAGAATATCAACGTCCCTGTACAATTGATATCACGGCAGGGAAATCACGCGATCCTGGGTTCGATTAGTTGACTTGACCTTCAATCACATGAGAAGCCCAGCCACATAGGCGTCCGTGGCAACGAGGCGGCCGATGAGGCGGCCCGGGAGGCCACCAGACATCCAGCGGTGGCCTTGACTGTCTTACCCAGCATCCATGGGGCCAAGGTACTGGCCAGACGCGCTGCCGTCTGTGCCGCAGAGCAACAGTATCGCCAGCTGGTGCAGACATCGAGGCAGGCAGCCTGGCACAAACAAGCCACGAACAGCAACGAGCTGTTACGCCCCACCCAGCAGCTTTCCCGAGCCGAGGAGGTCGTTCTACACCGACTTCGGCTTGGCTACGTAACCCTGGAGGAGCTGAGGGACGGGTTTGAGGAGCGGCCGTGTGAGCACTGTCCTCATATGACCCCCCCATCCCCTGACCTACTACCTGCTTTCCTGTCCCGCTACTGAGCGGCTCAGACAGTGCGTCGACCCGGAGAACGCGGCCGCCCTCGTACGGCAGTTTCAGAAAAATCTGCCCCTGCTGCTGGAGGTGGCGCGTGCCGCCCCACCCCCCCGATGAACACTAAGGAGCGGGAGTGACCTCACGCCCCGCCCACCTGTGACCTGACTGTGGCTGCGGCTACAGCGGCGGGCTGATGCCCGCTCATTTATTACAGGTTTTTTTATGTATATATGTATGTGTATGTATGTGTATGTGTATGTATGTGCATATGTATATGTATATGTATATATATTATGTAATAGATGTAAATAAATAAAAATAAAAAATAAAAAAAAGGGGGGCTGGAGGGTGGGCGCGGCGGTGGCTTGTGCGGGCGCGGCGGTGGGCGGGTGGGTTGTCGCGGTGGTGGCCGGGAGGATAGTTACGGTCTTGCGCGGGAGGATAGTTACGGTCTTCAGCGGGAGGATAGTTTAGGTAATGGGCGGGAGGATAGTTACGGTCTTGGGTGGAAGGATAGTGATTGTCTTGATATTAGGCGGGAGGATAATAATGGTATTGGGCGAGAGGATAGTTACGGTATTGGGCTGGAGGATAGTTACGGTAGTGTTCGGGAGAATAGTTACGGTAGTGGGCGGGAGGATAGTTATGGTACTGGTCGGGAGGATAGTTATGGTACTGGGCGGGATGATAGTTGCGGTGATGGGCGGGAGGGTAGTTGTTGTGGTTGGCGGGAGGGTAGTTGTTGTGGTTGGCGGGAAGGTAGTTGTTATGGTGGGTGGTAGGGCGGGGGGTGTTGTGAGCAGGAGGATGTAATTGGTGGCGTCTTGTAGCGGGGTGGCAATGGGCGGGAGGGTGAGCGGTGTTGTGGGCGGAAGAGTGGGCGGTGTTGCGGGCAGAAGGTTGGGTGATGCCCTGGGCGGGAGGGTGTTCGGTGTTGAGGGTGGGAGGGTGTTCGGTGTTGGGGGTGGGAAGGTGTCGTTGGCGGCGTGTTACGTGTGTCGCACCGAGGCTGGGAAATTCCTCGGAGTTGAGGGCGGGAGGGAGGGCGGCGCTTTGGGTGGGATTTTCGGCAGTAATGCGGACGGAAGTCTTGGCGGTGGTGTGTTTGGTGGAGTGTTTGGTAGTTGGGACAGTGGTGTGCTTCGTGGTTGGGATAGTGGTGTGCTTGGTGGTTGGGGCAGTGGTGTGTTTGGTGGTTGGGACGGTGGTGTGTTTGGTGGTTGGAACGGTGGTGTGTTTAGTGGTTGGGGCAGTGCTGTGTTTGGTGGTTTGGGCAGTGCTGTGTTTGGTGGTATGTGTGATGCTGCGAGGGGGAGTTTGGACGCGGCAGAGGGTGTTAAAGAGTGCCTGAGCGCCGGTTACTTTGCCCCGCGGACCCTTCAGCGCGACGCTCCGGGAGGCGCGGTCCTCGAGAGGCGGCACTGTCACCGCCACTTCGGGATACTTTTTATTGAGCTTCCTGATGTTAGCACCGCCGTGGCCTATCACGTGACACCACTGGTGTGGCGTCACTGCCACCTGGGCCTCCACCACCTCCGCCTCGTGCAGCTAGGCTTTGAGGTGATCAACAGCGGCGGTAATCTGCCGAGGAGGCCCCCGCACCGTGACGGTGGTGGTGGCGGCGTCCCGTGGCGGCGGCACCTTCACTTGAACCCCAGCGAAGTCCTCGTGCACTTTCTTGAGCGAGGCGCTGCCAGGCCCTACGATGCAGCGCCGCATGTGGGGCGCCACGGCCACCTTGACCCCCACCTTATCCACCTTCCAAGAATTCCGAACGCTTTCTTCCGCACGCTTCTTGGCTCGCTGGACGTTCTTCTCGGCCGGTGGCGGCGTGGCCTCCTGCTGCGTGCACACCGCCACCTCGCTGATGGGTGGCAGCGCCTTCACCTTCCTGGGGCTGTTCCTCTTGTCGCGTGCTACCGTCCATCCCTCCAAGGTGGCGTCCAGATCCTCGCCGGGGACGTACATCACGCCGGACACGAGGCCCTGATCCACCTCGGCCTTGCGCGCCTTGCGCGCCTTGACCCTTGGGTGTTTCTTCTTTTTGGGTTTTTCGTCCGCATTGGCATCGGCCGCCGGGCACAACACTCTCTCCCACTCTCTCCTCACCGATGCTTGCCAGCATCGGTGGATTGCCCTTCCTTCACTGTCTCTCTCTGAGCCTTTTCCACTTCTTCTACTGCTTCCTTCTGTCCCTCTTCCTGCACCTCGCTTGCAATGGTTTCTTCCTTTGATTCTTGCTCCGTGACTTTGTTTTGGTCCGTTACTGAATCTTCTATTTCTTTTGTTTCCTCTACGACATTTGCTACCTCGATTATCACTCTGGTTTCTTTTTCTTCTATAATTTTATCTTCGATATATACTTCTGCTTCTTCGTTTTGCTCTTTTTTGGCATAAACTTCTACGTCATAAGTTTTCAGCTTCGACTTTTTCTTCTTTGTTAGCTGTCGCCATAACCGCCGAAAGACGTACATGCAGGCGCAGCAAGTCTTCGGCTCCTTATCACTCTCCATAACGTTAATACTTGAATTTGCTTTGGCAATCATCACTGCCTCCAATCTTACTTTCTCTGAGATTCTGTCAAACATGCACCCTCGCAATATTAAGGATTTTTTTTTTATTTCTTAATACTAGAACCTAATGGAAACAGGCTGGAGTTGAGACGCTACACACAGGATTCTAACTCCAGGCTCACCAGTAGTCAGGTTATGAGCTCAATTTATGTTCGCTGATTGGCTGGCGTGGTCAAGAGGAAGCAGCTGATTGGTTGTTGTGTGTGTGTGTGTGTGTGTGTGTGTGTGTGTGTGTGTGTGTGTGTGTGTGTGTGTGTGTGTGTGTGTGTGTGTGTGTGTGTGTGTGTGTGTGTGTGTGTGTGTGTGTGTGTGTGTGTGTGCGTGCGCGCGCGCGCGCAATGGCCCGCCCCTGCTATCGTCCGCATGGGCCACAATCTGCTACACTGATGGACGCCGTAAGAAAAAAGAGAAAAAAAAGCAGAGAAAAACCGCAGAAAAACATTTATCATCAAAACTTACATAGAAACTATTTCACACGTGCGAAAAAGCTATATGTTGGCGATGGTGTTGTTGGCGATGGTGGTGGTGGTGGTGGTGGTGGTGGTGGTGGTGGTGGTGGTGGTGGTGGTGGTGGTGGTGGTGGTGGTGGTGGTGGTGGTGGTGGTAAAATTAAAACACATACATCGCTAAAAATAAACAATATAAATCAATCGAAAAAAAGTATGACGTAGTAAGAAAAAAAACAACCAACTAACTCGTATTTTTTTTTCTGTAACCCCATTTGTACTTTTTTCTGCTGAAGTGGAAACGTTTATGATGAATATTCTTTGATTTATATCGATATGGCGAAAGTCAAATTAATTAAAATGTTTCTCCCAGACTTTTAAACACACACGGGTAAAATGTATGTCTATGAGGAGGCGGTCTATCAATTACCCTCGTTGAACACCTAATGGAGGAAGTGACAGGTGTGAAGGGAGGGTGTGAGGGAGGTAAAGTAAGGTAAGGTTAGGAAAGATAATTTTCCTTATAAGGAAATTAAAGTGCTTTTTTCGAAATATTTGAAGCTTTTTTGAGATACTGATCATACCATGACGTAGAACACCTCAAGCTTAACATTTGATTCCCTATTAATGTTTCCTCTAGGACCAAGTGTTTCGCGTTAAAATGGTATAAACTAAACTAATATATTGCACGATTGCTACCATAAGGCATTTAAAGGTCCCACCGGTGGTTACCTGCGCCACGCTCTGGGCGAGTGCAAAGGGTACTGCTTTGAGGTTTTTTTTTTATCAACAGAACATGAGAGATCCAGGTATTTTCACATAATTTATCAATCTCATAGGAGATTATTAAGGGTATGCTATATATACCCCTAATAGGGGTATATTATATATACCCCTATTATTATATATACTTTTAATAGGGATTATTATATAGGGGATTCGTTTTTTATATGACAAATGACGTTTTTCCATAATAACTCAAAATATATGATAGTTATGTACAAAATGTTAAATTAATAAAAATAGAGTAGATCAAGACCTTTCATTTGAGCTATAGTAAAAGGAAATCGGGTTATAATTAACTGAGAAAATTATATTAAAATGTTTTATAATAAAATTATATTGCTTTTTTTCGAAATATTTGAAGCTATTTTGAAATACTGATAATACAATCAAGGATAAGAGTTCAACCTAAATGTTTGTTTCCTTATTAATGTTTCTTCTATGAATAATAGTTGCGCATTAAAATGGTAAAATCTAAACAAATATATTTAACGATTGCTACCATAAGGCATTTAAAGATCCCACCGGTGGTTACCTGCGCTACGCTCTGGGCGAGTACTTCAAATTCCTTTGGTGAATTTGACCACTCCTTCCAGTGCTTCAACCTCCTCCTACAAACTATCTCATATGTCCTGGGGTGCTGACCGCAAGACCCTCCTCCATCTCCACACTGTCCTGGTCCTCTCCACTCTTGACTATGGATGTCATATTTATTCCTCTGTCTCTGACTCCCTCCTCAACCTCCTGGACCCTGTTCACCACCTGGGCCTTCGTCTGGCTCTAGGTGCCTTTTGCTCCTCCCCTGTTGAGAACCCCTATGCTGAGTAGGGCTTCCCGTCCCTCTCTCGCCGTCGAGCCCTCCTATCACTTCGGTGCTATGCTTGTCTTCATCAATTTCCTACTTCTACGATTGCAGTCCCCCAATCTCTCCTCACAGTGATCACCTCCTCCCTTCGTTTGCCACCGTCCTTCCCTGTTCGCATGCGCACCCTTCTCTCCCACTCCTCCTTTCCTACTCTTAATCTTCTCCCTTTCTACGTGTATTCCTTCCCTCCATGGCTTATATCTTCCCCCAATATCTGTTCCTCTGTCCCCACTACCTCTCCCAAGTCTACCATTCCTCCTATTGTCCTCCGCTCTCACTTTATTGAATATATTTCCACTCATTCCTCTAGCGCCCACGTCTACACCGACGGTTCTAAATCCCACTCTGGTTCTGGCTTTGCTGTCCTCTTCCCCTCTCTTCACTATCAATACCAACTACCTACAGAATCCACTTTTCTTACAACGGAATTGTACGCCATCCTCTTTGCCTTGAAACGCATACTTTTCTATCCATCCTATTCCTTCACTATCTTCCCTGATTCCCGCAATTCCGTTTCTCTTATACAATCTCTTCGCTCACTTCACCCTCTTGTTCGGGAGATCCAAGACTGGTTATTCCGACTATCCATACGCCACAAAACAATTTGCTTCTGCTGGGTACCGAGTCATGTGGGTATCTCGGGCAACGAACGCGTTGATTCTTTGGCGCACTCGGCCTCTATGTCCCAATGCCCCCGTTTTTCAAACTTGCCAGCCTCTGACTACTACCCTTCCTTTAAATCTTTCCTATTCGACCGCTGGCAATCCTCCTGGACCACTTTCTCTGCCAATAAACTTCGCCTGATCAAACCCTCTATCTCTCCATGGTCAAATCCTGACCACTCTAATAGACGTCGGGAGACTGCTCTCGCACGCTTACGCATAGGCCATACCAACCTCACACACTCCTATCTTATGTCACGCTCCTCCCCAACCCTCTGCACACCCTGTCAAGTTCCTCTCACTGTCCAACATGTCCTAATATCCTGCCCCTTTCTTACTCCTGCCCGTTCCAGTTCCTTCCCTCATTTGTCCTCTCTTTCCCGACCTCCCTGTCTTGCGCACATTCTCCCGGAATCCCCCTCCTTCTCCCTGGAAAATTTAACCTCCTTCCTCCAACAAATCCACATCCTACATCTAATCTAACCATCCTGCTGTAACATTCCGTTTTTTCCCCTTCCCTCATTGTTTCACTATTATTCTTTAACCCCTCCCCTTTATATGCTTTGCCATAGTGCCATATGACCTCTGATGTCTGGCACATTCACCTTTTTAGGCATTAAATCAATCAATCAATCATGTCATTGTGAATTTGCTGAATTAGGAACTTCTAATCATTGTAACTGACAACCGACTCCAGATTCGTGTTCAGCATGCCCGAAAACTGCTGGGAACAAATTTTCAAGCAAATCTATTTATCAAAAAATATTGCAAATTTTCCAAGGGTTTTTGCCTTGATTTTGTTTAAATCACGTTGTTTTCAATAAATAAAATACTATGGCAGATAAGTGCAACATGAATAGAGAAGTAAATATGAAGTAGATCAAGGGCTATCATTTGGCGTAAAACAAAAAAATATTGATTGGTAAATAACCGAGAAAATAACATATTCGTACATTTATACAAGATATCAATTTTCTCGACAAGAAAAAAAGGAGAGGGGAAAAGGGAGAGAAAGTGGGAAAGGGAGGGAAGTAAAAAAAAGTATTGTGTAGACATAACGAATATAAAGGGAGAGAAAGGGGAGTGACTAAAGAGGTAACTAGTGTAAGGGAGGGAAAGAAAGGGAGGTGAAGGAGAAATTGGAGAAAAGGAGATATGAAAGAAAGAAGAAAAGATAGGGAAATGAAAGCATATATAACACTTGAAGCTAGAATCACACACACGCACACGCGCGCACACACACACACACACACACACACACACACACACACACACACACCACACACACACACTCAAGGTACTCTGTACTGTAGAGGGTACTCTGTAGTGTTGTGGTTAGCACGCTCGGTTCACAACCGAGAAGTCCCGGGTTCGATCCCCGGGCGGAGCGGAAACATATGGGTTGTTTCCTTAAAACCCCAGCCCCTGTCCACCTTTTTACCCCTCAGACGGGGTTTGTGACCCCCTTCCCGGGGTGATGGTTTCGGCCAACACTAACCACTAGGGATGAATGATAAAAATGTTGATATGGAGACGGGGCCATACGAGCGTTGCTCTGGCCCTATAAAATACAACTAGATGAATACACCTAGATGAACACACACACACACACACACACACACACACACACACACACACAACAGACACACACAGAAAACACACACACAACACGCCACACTAAGTAGGTGTAATAGTAATAAAGCAGTGCGGACGCGGCGGCTTTTCCTGAGTGGGCGACGGAGGCGAAAATATTGACAGTATTCCCTGATGTGTGTTGACGGTGTATGTGTTGCGAGTGTGGAGAGAGAGAGAGAGAGAGAGAGAGAGAGGAGAGGGAGGAGAGAGAGAGAAAAGAGGAGTGGAGAGAGAGAGAGAGGAGAGAGAGAGAGAGGGAGAGGAGGAGAGAGAGAGAGAGAGAGAGAGAGAGAGAAGAAGAGAGAGAGAGAGAAGAGAGAGGGATGGGGTGAAGAAAGAAGAGAAGAAGAAAGAACGCAGAGAGAAGAAAGAAAGATAGAGTGAGGTGAAGATGGACGAGAGAAAGAAGAGAAGAGAGAGGGAGAGAGAGAGAGAGGGGGAGAGCGAGGCGAGAGGAGAAGCGAGAAGAGAGAGAGAGAGAGAGAGAGGAGAGAGAGAGAGAGGAAAAAAAGAGAGATCTGAGACAAGAGAGAGGAGAGAGCGAGAGCGGAGAGCGGAAGAGAAGAACAGAGAGCGAGAAGGCGAGACGAGAGAGGAGGAAAGACGAGAGAAAAGACGCAACAAACAAAAAATAGAGAAATCACGACAAGATTACATGCAGTAACTGATTGAGTATTCATTGGGTAATCGCTGACACACTTAATATCACTCTAACGAATCACATTAGCAACCGAACGAGACAACGAAACAACAAGAACGAATAGATAAAATACACAGCGAGTACGCGAAAAGATAGAGGAAACAGAATGGATAGAGTAGACACTAGATTATGAGTTTAAGCGATCAATGGTAGAGAGAGAGCGAGCGAGAGCGAGAGGAGAGGAGAGGAGAGCAGAGCGATGAGCGAGAGCGAGGAGCAGAGCAAGAGAGACAGCATCAGAGCAGAGACGAGAGAGAGAGAAGAGAGGAAGAAGAACAGGAGAAAAGAGAGAGAGAGAGAGAGAAGAGAGAGAGAGATGAGGTGAGAAGGAAGAAGAGAGATAGAGTAGGAGAGAGAGAGAAGAAGAGAGAGAGAGAGAGATGAAGAGGAGAGGAAAGAGAGAGAAGGTATTGTAGACGATACTAAGTAGATTAGAAGAAGATATGAGATGAAGATACGAGACGTTATTCATAATACACGAGAAATATGCAAGCGAATCAGAGATAAAACTAACTATGCAACTGCCATACTATGAAATTTCACTAATAGAGACATTATTATTCTACATACATACGACAGTTTTTCATCATATTCCCCATCATCTTTTCATATCACGCGAAATACTCAAATTACTCCTTAATAATCATCCACTGGCAATGTAATCCGTAAACAAACTGATACTGATCTTATTTCTCATTACCATACAAGCATCGTCATCTCATCATTATATTATTATCATTACTAGCCCAATTACCCATAATACGATGCTCTGGAGACATCCGATGTTTGTACACGTAACACGTGTTATGATCTCTCCCCTCTCTCCTCTCTCTCTCTCTGCTTCTTTTCCCTTTTTCATCTCCTCTCTTCTCTCTCCTCTTCCTCCTCCTCTCTCTCCTCTCTCTCTCTCTCTCTCTCTCTCTCTCTCTGACTACTCTCTCCTCTCTCTCTCTCTCTTCTTCCATCTCCCTTGAAAGAGATTGAAAATAAATTGTTTCCTGTGCCAGATAAATATTCCCCAGGCTGCAAAAAAATATATTATTTCAACTAATGAGAAAATGGAATAAACTTGACTGAATAAAGTTCAAAACCATCCCAGGGATGACCTTAACCTTTCCTGAAAGTTTGAATAAAACTAGGACAGAAATATAGGACCCTTAGCTGGACAGACGGACATTGTGAATTATGGTAAGAATCTCTGCGTTATTGTCTTGCCGCATTTCACTAACTCCGTAGATTACTACTATCCTAGATACTACTGTCATTCACATTACTATTATCATTACTATCATTATTATTACCATCATCATTACCACTATCACCATCAGCCTCACTAATCATCCGGGCCATTATCACCAACACCATAATGAACAACCATCCATTAACACACAAATCATCGTAATGACACTATTGCTTCTCACTTCTACATACAACACTTTTTTTTCTCACAACACTTACATCCTCTTTGTAATTACTTATATTTTCCCCTTGGCCATTCCTTTGTGATGTAAAAAAAAAAGTCACAACACGTAACCCCTCATTTTTGTTACTTAATATAATTAGTTTCCTCCTTGGCCAGAGTTTTGTGATGTAAAAAAAACGAAAACAAACTCGTACGTGACTCTCCATAGAAAATAATTTATTATATTTAACTCCATTATAGAATACTCCATTATCATTATAGTTATTATCATTATAGCTACTCCATAGAAACTCCATCATTATAGTTATGATAAAAGATATGATGTGAGTGGTGAATGGTTATAGTTATGATAAAAAGTGTGAAGTGATGAAGAA
>JACEEZ010025265.1:300000-322500 GCA_016584305.1 Chionoecetes opilio | reverse complement strand
TGAACTACATACTACTAACTATCAACTACATGTAAGAAAACAGTTGGAAAATGATACCATGTCCCCAAAGAAGATAAATTATGAACATGGAAGTTCCGTAGTGTAGAATGATAGGATATGAAATATACTAACTACAACTACCACTAACACTAATCGATCCGGGGGACTATAATATGAATTCGCAGGGCACAGGGCACTATCATTCGCAGGGCTCTATCAATACCCATTTACTTTACAGTGCGCATCAAGTCTGTTTTTAAATGTAGTTATTGTGCTGGCTTCGACAACATTTGCTGGTAACTTGTTCCATCGATCAACAACTCTATCATTGAAATAATTTTTACGGAGATCTGTGATGCAACGATGGCCGTTAAGGAGGAAGAGGAGGAGGAGGAGTAGGAGGAGGAGGATTCTAGTTTATGACTTCGTTTCAATATCCGTCGTGCGTCTCGATGTGCCGGATATTGTGAGAGAGAGAGAGAGAGAGAGAGAGAGAGAGAGAGAGAGAGAGAGAGAGAGAGGAGAGAGAGGAGAGAGAGAGAGAGAGAGAGAGAGAAAAAGGAGGAGAGAGAGAAAGGGAGAGGGAGAGAGAGAGAAGAGAGAGAAGGAGAGAGAGAAGAGGAGAAAGGAGAAGAGGGGGAAGAGGAGAATAAGGAAAGAGGAAAGGAAAAAAGAGAGAAGAAGAGAAGAAAAGAGAAGAGGAGAAAGGAGAGAAGAGAAAAAGAGAAGAGAGAGAGGGAGAGAGGAGAGAGAGAGGGGGAGAAGGAGAGAGAGACAGAGGAGAGGGGAGAGAAGAGAGAGGGGAAGAGAGAGAAAGAGAGCGAGTAAAATAAAGTGAAATAAATCAAAATTTGCTTAAAGTAATCGTCCAGACCCAATTTTTTTTTGCCGAATTATTTTAAATATTCGGAAAAATTCAAAACCCTTTTAAAAACACCTAACCCCAAAAAAAATAATTGTTTCCGGGCCCTTTTTCGTAAAAACACATTTTGTAAAAAGCGGGAAAAAAAAAATCTTCCCCAACGGGGCTCGACTGTTATTGATGACGTCAGAACGGGGACCCCGCAGACACTCTTCGGGACCTGCGGAAATGTTAGATGAGCGTTGTACTTCGGTGCAGAAAATGAACTTCGCTGTGACAGATCTAGAGTAGACCCAAATCTGCACCGAAAAAATGAGCTGGTCGCTTTACTAGGGGAAAACGCCCTCAGATTGTCAGGGACCTATATGTTTGAGCCGAGTACGGGGGTGGATGAACAGGTGTTAGCAGAGCCTAGGTTCAGCGGGAGGACCTGGAAATTCCCCAAAACATGGTTTGGTAAAAAAGGTTTAAAACCCCTGGTGTGTGGGAATCACAATGAAGGTATTTTCGAAAAAACCTAGGGTAGTTTTTTGGAGCTAGAGTCAAACGTCATTACTCGGAAACCCATACTAGCTTTAACTACGCATAGATTAAAAAATTGCGGACGGGAAGGCAAAAAAGTGTGACGCCACACCCCCCACAGGGTCCCCCCACAGGACCCCACTCCAACTGGTTATTGGGTTTTACTTGGTCTTGTTAAGGGGAAAAGCCTCACAGTCGTGGTGGTCCACCGCTGCTGCCAGTCCTGGCGTCCCTTCTAACAGGGCCACCTGGTCTGGTATGGTGTGGACGAGTCACTGTCTTACGGGGGGGGGGGGGGGGGGCCCCCGCCTTGTCCAGAAACCCCCCTTTCCCACAGGCTCACTACACTCGTGGGCCCAAATTTAAACCCCAAAAACGGGGTAGGCGACAGTGCGCGCCCCTTCCCCCAGTCTTTCCCCCGTTGGGAAAAAACCTTTAAACAAACCCGCTCGCCCAACACATAGGGTGTATCACCCTACACCCCCCCTCCCTTTTGTGGCAAACTTTTCTCGAAAGGCACAGCTGTCTTGCTGCACCCCAAGGATGATGCATGGGATATAGCAAAAAAAAATTTTCAAAACACCCAAAATCTTTAATATATTTATCTGTGTATAATGTTCTCTGATCAAGCGCGGGAAAATTTCCCCCCGAGCTACGCCCACTTTGGGTTTTTCCCCCCTTTTTTTTTTTTAAAACCAAATTTAAAATTTTGTGCGGAAAAAAAACGCATGGTAAAAAGTAAGGGATTTTTTGATTTCTTTAATCAGATTTAAAATTTCTTAAAAAAATTTTTTTGGGAAAACCCCCAAAAAAAAAAAAAAAAAAATTTAACTTTAATCTCTAATTTTTTTCCCCTCTCTCTCTTTCTCTCTCCTTTTCTCTCTCTCTCTCTCCCCCCCTCTCCCTCCCTCCCCTCTCTCTCCCTCTCCTTCCTTTTCCTTCCTTTCCCCCCCCGCCTTTTCCTTTTTGTTTTTTTTTCCTTTTATGCCTGGGTCTTTTTTTTTGTTTTTTTTTTTTTTTTTTCTTTTTTTTTTTTTTTTTGGGGGGTTTTTTTTTCTCCCTTTTTTTTTTTTTTTGGGGGGGGTTTTTTGGGTTCTTTTTTTTTTTTCCCCTTTTTTTTTTTTTTTTTTTTTCCGGGTTTTTTTTTGGGGGGGCTGTTTAGTTTTTTTTTCCCCCCTTTTTTTTTTTTTTTTTTTTTGGGGTTTCCCTTTTTTTGGGGGGTTTTTTTGGGGGGGGGGGGAGTTTTGGGGGGGGGGGGTTTTTTTTTTTTTTTTTCTTTTTTCTTTTTCTTTGCTTTACGCTTCCCCCCCCTCCTCTTTTTTTCCCTTTTTTTCCTTTTTTTCCCTTTTCCCCCCCCCCCTCCCCCCCCCCCCCTTTTTCCCCTCTCCCCTCTTCCCCCTCTCCCCTCCTCCTCTTCCTCTCCCCCTCCCCCCCTCTCCCCCCCTTCCTCCTTTTCCTTTTTCCTTTTCCCCCCCCTTTTCCCCCCCCCCCCCCCCCCCCCCCCCCCGCCCCCCCCCCCCCCCCGCCCAAACCAGAAAAAAACCCCAAACCCCCACACACCCAAAAAAACAAAACCCCCAAAAATTTTCCCAAACCCAAAAAACCAAAAGGGGGGGTGCTGGTTTTTTTTTTTTTTTTTTTTTTTTTTTTTTTTGGGTTTTTTTTTCCTAAAATTTTTTTTTTTGGGGGGGGGGGTTTTGGCTGTTGGGGGGTATTGGTGGGGGTTGGGGGTGTTGTGGGTTGGGGGGGGGTTCCGATGAATTTCCTGTGGAGTGTGTTGTATTCCCCCCTTTTTTTTTTTTTTACCCCCCTTCCTTTTTTTTTTTTTTTTATTTTCCCCCCCTTGTGTGTGTGTGGTGTGTGTTTTTATGTGTGTGCGTGTGTGTGTGTGTGTGTGTGTGTGTGTGTGTGTGTGGTGTGTGTTGTTGGTGTGTGTGTGTGTGTGTGTGTGTGATTCAAATTAATGTTCTTTATTTTCATTATCATCTAATTTGTCTTTATTCGCTTCCTCCTCCTCCTCCTTATTTTCTTCCATTTCAGATTCACTATTTTTTTCTTTCCTTAATAGTCTAATTACCTCTCTCTCTCTCTCTCTCTCTCTCTCTCTCTCTCTCTCTCTCTCTCTCTCTCTCTCTCTCTCTCTCTCTCTCTCTCTCTCTCTCTCTCTCTCTCTCTCTCTCTCTCTCTCTCTCTCATTTATCATCATCATCATATAATCACAGAAAATTTTAACCATGAACCTGCACTCCACGCACGCACGCACGCACGCACGCACGCACGCACGCACGCACGCACGCACGCACGCACGCACGCACGCACACACAGACACACACACACACCACACACACACACACACACACACACACACACACACACACACACACACATACATACACACACACACACACACACACACACAAAATGAAGCGGCAGTAACTTGTAACCATTTACTAATATTTTCAAACCCCTTCTTTTGTTCCTTAAATACCTTAAATTAAATATATGAGAAAAAAATCTTAAAACCTAAACTAAACCTTATATTTATACTAGCCGCAAAGCCGCCCTCCGGGCGGACTTTTTGGCTAGCTCCTGCGGAGGGCTAGCTCCCTGCTTGGTGGGCCTTCGGCCCACCAAACACGGACTCTCCAGATAGCCCCTTCTAACTTTCCTGAAATCATGGATGTAGAAATGTATGTATTACCCCCACCCATTCACTCACCCATTACCCATCACCCCCCACCCATTCACTCACCCATTACCCATCACCCCCCACCCATTCACTCACCCATTACCCATCACCACACACCTATTCCCTCACCCATCCCCTTCACCCCAACCCATCACCCCCCACCCATTCACTCACCCATCACCCCACACCCATTACCCATCACCCCACCCATTCACTCACCCCTTTCCCATCACCCTACATCAAGGTTTCCTCAATTCTCGCAACCCACTTTTTTTTCACAATTATCGCTAATAGGCTGCTAAAAAAAAAAAAAAAGTGATCGGATCATCTCATAATTGGGCTTAAAACCTTCCCCTGGTCAACCCGGTTTCAAAAATGTGCCATATGAGGTGATTGCGCCACGGGGGCGGAACCATATACCAGACACACACACACACACACACACACACACACACACACACACACACACACACACACACACACAGACAGACAGACAGACAGACACACTTTCGCTTATATTTACCATTATCCATCACCCCCCCCCTATTCCCTCACCATCACCCCCAACCCATCACCCCCACCCATTCACTCACCCATCACCCCACACCCATTACCCATCACCCCACCCATTCACTCACCCATTACCCATCACCCTACATCAAGGTTTCCTCAATTCTCGCAACCCACTTTTTTTTAACAATTATCGCTAATAGGCTGCTTAAAAAAAAAAAAAGTGATCGGATCATCTCATAATTGGGCTTAAAACCTTCCCCTGGTCAACCCGGTTCCAAAAATGTGCCATATGAGGTGATTGCGCCACGGGGGCGGAACCTATACCAGACACACACACACACACACACACACACACACACACACACACACACACACACACAGACAGACAGACAGACAGACACACTTTCGCTTATATTTACCATTACCCATCACCCCCCACCTATTCCCTCACCATCACCCATAACCCATCACCCCCCCACCCATTCACTCACCCATCAACCCACACCCATTACCCATCACCCCACCCATTCACTCACCCATTACCCATCACCTTACATCAAGGTTTCCTCAATTCTCGCAACCCACTTTTTTTTCACAATTGTCGCTAATAAGCTGCTAAAAAAAAAAAAAAAAGTGATCGGATCATCTCATAAATGGGCTTAAAACCTTCCCTGGTCAACCCGGTTCCAAAAATGTTTCATATGAGGTGATTGCGCCACAGGGGGCGGAACCTATACCAGACACACACACACACACACACACACACACACAGACAGACAGACAGACAGACAGTATATAATATATATATATATATATATATAATATATATATAATATATATAAAATATATATACCATACATAATATACGTATATATATGTATATAATATATATATATATATATATATATATATATATATATATATATATATATAATATATATATATATAATATATATATATATATATATATATATATATTATATATATATATATATATATATATATATATATATATATATATATATATATATATATATATATATATATATATATATATACTAGCCGCAAAGCCGCCCTCCGGGCGGACTTTTTGGCTAGCTCCTGCGGAGGGCTATTGGTGGGCCTTCGGCCCACCACCTGTGTTTGGTGGGCCTTCGGCCCACCAAACATGGACTCTCCAGATAGCCCCTTCTAACTTTCCTGAAATCATGGATGTAGAAATGTATCCCCCCACCCATTCACTCACCCATTACCATCACCCCCCACCCATTCACTCACCCATTACCCATCACCCCCACCCATTCACTCACCCATTCATCACCCCCACCCATTCATCACCCATTACCCCCCACCTTACACATTCACTCACCCATTACCCAATACCACACACCCATTCACTCACCCATTACCCATCACCCCCCACCCATTCACTCACCCATTACCCATCACCCCCCCACCCATTCACTCACCCATTACCCATCACCACACACCCATTACCCATCACCCCCCACCCATTCACTCACCCATTACCCATCACCCCCCACCCATTCACTCACCCATTACCCATCACCACACACCATTCACATCACCCATTACCCATCACCCCCCACCCATTCACTCACCCATTACCCATCACCACACACCCATTCACTCACCCATTAGGCTACCATCACCCCCACCCATTCACTCACCCATTACCCATCACCCCCCCACCCATTCACTCACCCATTACCCATCACCACACACCCATTCACTCACCCATTAACCCATCACCCCCAACCCATTCACTCACCCATTACCCATCACCACACACCATTACCCATCACCCCCCACCCATTCACTCACCCCCCACCCATTCACTCACCCATTACCCATCACCACACACCCATTCACTCACCCATTACCCATCACCCCCCACCCATTCACTCACCCATTACCCATCACCACACACCCATTCACTCACCCATTACCCATCACCCCCCACCCATTCACTCACTCATTACCCATCACCACACACCCATTCACTCACCCATTACCCATCACCCCCCACTATCCTCACCCATCACCCATCACCCCAACCCATCACCCCCCACCCATTCACTCACCCACACCCATTACCCATCACCCCCCACCCATTCACTCACCCATCACCCCACCCCCATTACCCATCACCCCACCCATTCACTCACCCATTACTCATCACCCTACATCAAGGTTTCCTCAATTCTCGCAACCCACTTTTTTTTTCACAATTCTCGCTAATAGGTGTTTAAAAAAAAAAAAAAAAAAAAAGTGATCAGATCATCTCATAAGTGGGCTTATGACCTTCCCCTGGTCAACCCGATTCCAAAAATGTGCCATATGAGGTGTTTGCGCCACGGGGGGCGGAACCTAAAACCACACACACACACACACGGGACAGACGGGACAGACAGACAGACAGACAGACAGACACACTTTCGCTTATATTATTATAGAAGATAGATATCATAGACCTTAACATTGCGTGTGTGCGTGCGTATGTATGTGCATGTGCGTGTGCGTGTGCGTGTGTGTGTGTGTGTGTGTTATAAAAGTCAGTAAAATCCTAATAACTGTTCCCTTTACGAGAGGAAATTTCACTTTTACTGTCAATATCGAACGACCTTACAGTCAATTTTGCTTTTGCCATCCAGATATATTATTACTCACAATATTTCCATTATTACTCTTATTATCATCATTATCATAATTTAACTGCAGGGGAAGGGGACGGTCTTGACACGGGGGATGGTTGGAGAAGGGGGAGGGGGGAGGAAAAGAAGGTTAGGAGGGAAGAGAGGATTGTAAAGGGAAGAGAAGGCAAGGAAAAGTTCAACGAGGTGGACTATATAGTCCAGTCAAAATACGGTTTGACCCTGAACAAATTCCAAGAAAGCGTTTTATTGTTTTTTTTTGGTAGTATTACATGTAGGGAAAAACATACTAAAAGTTTACCAAAATATGGTTACCACAAAGGGTCCAAATGTGACGTCAAAGAATATGGCCGCCAAAGCTATAAAATGTTAAGGGGATCGACTCCCCCCCAAAAAAAATCTTTATTATTAAACCTACATCTTTGAAACTTGGTACGTATATAAAACAAGTAAAAAAAATAGGGGTCGTCTTTTGGGAAATTTTTTGATTTGACGCATAAAAAACGAGTTAGCGAAAGAAAACGTGATTTTAGGGGGGTCCCCCCAAAGACTACTCCGTCAATATCAGTCGGAGAGAGTCGGTAGAGGTGTCATTCGAAAGAGGAATAAAGCCGCTAGGACGTCAAGGGCGATTTGTTTTTATTTTCTAATTAGATCAAAAATTATAGCCCCTCAAAAATAAAAAATAAATAAAAAATGAACATTTTCATTTTTTTTCATTTTTTTTACTTTGAGGGACTATTTGAGGGACTATACACCTATACATTATATGTGGGGAACAACATACTAAAAGTTTACCAAAAATTGATCACCACAAGTCCTAACTATGACGTCATAAGACGAGACAGCCATCGCACTAAAAATAACCACTATTTCCTTATTTCAAAGCTGTAGCTGTAGGTTACAGAAGAGTTTACATTTTTTATACTATATATGTTGATATAACAATTTTTATACAAAGTTTTATACTAACTACACGGACAGGCGAGGTCATGACGTCATCAATGACGTCATGACATACATGTACATTTCTAAAAATTATAGAATACACAGTGCATTTTAAGACCTACTTCATCACTGAATAACCGTGTCAGTTTAATAGTCTCTATTTTCATCATCAGACACTGCTTCCTCACTCATATTGTCACAATGCCCTTCTTGACATGGTCCGCATACCCGTGAACAGATAAGTCCGTGTGTTTTGCAAGTGCACCGAAGTGTCCCTACAACCACGAGAACAATTGCAGTGAATTATTTTCAGAAGTTTTCTGGCGCAGGTGAAGTATCCATCATCACTGGAACTAGACTGTTGTTCTGCAATTCCCATCCCCATTCAGTAGTGTCCATGGCCTCACCATTGTCCATCCAAAGCATCACTTGGAGGAAAACTCCGAAGGGCATGATACTTCGTTGCAGAGGAGGTCGGTGGCAGTCGTTCAGGTGTAATAAAGCTTTTGGGCTGAACCAACTTTTCGGCAGAGACTAGAATACCTCATTGCAGACAGTTGTCACCAGGTTTCCCCCCGAACAATGCCACCATCGCTTTACACCCAGCGTCTTCAATATCAGCTATGTTTTTCTTAGGTGTGGTAAACATCTTAGCACAGCTATTGAAGACAGAGTCTCCCTTCAAAACCTTGTGTAGAGCGAGTTTTTTTCCGATTCCAAAAACCGCGGAAGTGGTATCGCATCCCGTGAATGCATGCAGGAACAGAAGACTGCTGCAGACATCGTTTCCAAGCAACTTCTTCATAACCTTAATGTCGTATACTGTTGCAGGACTCCCTTTATCCGAGTAGAATAAAGCTTGTTGCCATCGCTGGTTGACGCGTGATGAAGTAACACACCAATAGATCTGTATCTTCGCCAATGAGACTAGTCCTTTTGTTGGATGACATTGACACTGCTGCCTTAACAATCTCCACATCTGCATCCCCCTCTGATTGTATTACGTTGCAACCTCTGTCCTTCATGCGTTGTGAAATCAGATTGATAAGAGACTGTTTGTTTCCCACATTAGAAAGGAAATCCTCCTTTTTCACGACAATTTCGTTCCTTCCGCAATGTTCACTTGTTACTTGTTCGATTTTTGCGCCGTCTCCGATGGTAATGTCCTTAGTGTTTGGTCCTCCAATGTAACCATCAATACTATCGTAGCCTTACCATAGTGCTTTACTGTGAAAGATGCATAGTCGTCAGCGATTGAACAATATGTCTTTCCTTCTGACCACTTCAGTCGATGGAGAAGAGAACCTCCGTCAAGAACATTATGTTCCACTTTTGGTACATCCTTGAGTACTGCGTCATCTGAACTCTGTTCTTTTATAGTAGCCATCAGTTGTGCTTTGTTTGGTTTGCGTAAGAGATGTTTTGCCTCAAAGAGGGATGGTGGGTATGGTGAAAGTTCATGGGCCATCACCTCATCAAGGGAAAGATCAGCAGTTTGAGACACCACAAGAAACCTTTGGAACAAAAGAGCGGGGTCTATTGTTTTGTCCTTAGCAACGTCAACTGCCACACTAGATGCCAGGGTCTTGGCTTTCATTGACCGCTTGTACTTAACTGAAAACAGTGATTGACCCTCCATTGTTGCCACTATTTCTCTGCCAATGGTAAACAGGTTATGGACATTCACATCCTTATTTGCATTGACACCGGTGATAATGTTGCGAAGAGACATTTCATCAGAGAAAGGTGAAAAGGTCTCGAGTTTATCTGCAATTTTCTCCTTCTTTGGCGGCCATATTCTTTGACGTCACATTTGGACCCTTTGTGGTAACCATATTTTGGTAAACTTTTAGTATGTTTTTCCCTACATGTAATACTACCAAAAAAAACAATAAAACGCTTTCTTGGAATTTGTTCAGGGTAAAGGTTTTTTTTTCGTATTTTGACTGGACTAATAAGAGAGAGAGAGAGAGAGAGAGAGAGAGAGAGAGAGAGAGAGAGAGAGAGAGAGAGAGAGAGAGAGAGAGAGAGAGAGAGAGAGAGAGAGAGAGAGAGAGAGAGAGAGAGAGAGAGAGAGAGAGAGAGAGAGAGAGAGAGAGAGAGAGAGAGAGAGAGAGAGAGAGAGAGAGAGAGAGAGAGAGAAAAAACAAATACTTAAATCTCACCACCACCATCTTCACTATCAAATCCCGTACCTCCACTACCACTATTTCCCCTACCTAAGTCCTCCCCCACTACCCCCACATCCCCCAACACCTCCCCCCACCATAACCCAAAAGCCCCCCTCGCTCCTCCTCCCCAACTCCTGGGAATTAATGTGACAAGTTGGACATTAAACTCTCGAGAACAAGAATTAACCCTCATGGCGTCTCCTTGACGACTGTTTCATGCTTCTCTGATTTCCCTTCCTTTCTGCCTCTCTCTTTCTCTTCCCTACTATCTCTATCCTTTTGCTTTCTTCCCTTAGACTTTTTATGCTTCTCTGATTTCCCTTCCTTTCTCCCTTTCTCTCTCTCTCTCTTTCTTTTTCCTGCTATCTCGATCCTTCTCTATTCTTCCCTTCCTCCCCGTTCGTTTGTCTGCTCAAATTCCTGCCTTTCTGCCTTTCTCTCTCTTTCTCTTTCCTACTCTCTCTATCCTTCTCTTTTCTTCCCTTCCTCCCCTTCCCTTTTTCCCTGCCTGTCTGTTTGCCTCGCGTCTCTACGGCGCCACAGCAGAAGTTACGACACACATTACGTTTTGAGAATCGCAAACGTCTTGTGCTCGTAACTCATATCGTAATGAGGTCGTAAGGTAAAGTGCATAAGCGGTGCAAAATATCTCGTAAGTGTGTTGAAGTGTGAACTATGACTATCGTTCTGACTATACTTTTATAATATAAATATTGGAAATAGAAATATTGGAAACAGAAATATTGGAAATAGAAATATTAGAAATAGAAATATTGGAAAGAGAAATATTGGAAAGAGAAATATTGGAAAGAGAAATATTGGAAATAGAAATATTGGAAACAGAAATATTGGAAACAGAAATATTGGAAACAGAAATATTGGAAATAGAAATATTGGAAATAGAAATATTGGAAATAGAAATATTGGAAATAGATATATTGGAAATAGAAATATTGGAAATAGATATATTGGAAATAGAAATATTGGAAATAGATATATTGGAAATAGAAATATTGGAAACAGAAATATTGGAAATAGAAATATTGGAAATAGAAATATTGGAAACAGAAATATTGGAAATAGAAATATTGGAAATAGAAATATTGGAAATAGAAATATTGGAAATAGATATATTGGAAATAGAAATATTGGAAACAGAAATATTGGAAACAGAAATATTGGAAATATAAATATTGGAAATAGAAATATTGGAAATAGAAATATTGGAAAAAGAAATATTGGAAATAGAAATATTGGAAATAGAAATATTGGAAATAGAAATATTTGGAAAAAATAGGAAATAAAATTTGGAAATAGAAATATTGGAAATAGAAATATTGGAAAAAGAAATATTGGAAATAGAAATATTGGAAATAGAAATATTGGAAATAGAAATATTGGAAATAGAAATATTGGAAATAGAAATATTGGAAACAGAAATATTGGAAATAGAAATATTGGAAATAGAAATATGGGAAACAGACAGCAAAAAACCCGTGAAAAATGTAAATTGATACAAAGTGAAGATAAGAAGTGGACGAAAAAAAATAAAATAACAGGAATAGAGATCGAAAAAAATATGACTAAGAAAGGGAAATATGACAAAGAAATATTGGATATAGAAATTATGGAAACAGACTGCAAAAAACGAGAAATATAATTGAATACAAAGTGAAAAGAAGTTGCCGAAAAAAATAATAATAATAACAGGAAAAGAAATAAAAAAATTTGAATAAGAAAGGAAATAGGACAAAAAAACCGAAATCAGACACCACCTCTTTTTTTTTGCTCCTGGCCAGTCCTTTGTGATGTAAACAAACACACACACACACACACACACACACACACACACACACACACACACACACACACACACACAACACACAGTGATGCAAACAGGTGAAAAAATATCACAGAGACAGTAACACTCATTGTCATCATTTCCTTTACTTAGCAAAACACACCACACACACCCCCCACACAGCTACACAAACACCGGGATGCCAACAGTGAAAAATTACATCGAGGTACAACAGGTAACACGGATCGGTGTGTCTTTTCCTTTACTCTTCTCTTGCGATGCTTTATATTCACTCTGACTCAACTGTGGTGCTCAGTGTAAGACTCTCTCTCTCTCTCTCTCTCTCTCTCTCTCTCTCTCTCTCTCTCTCCTCCTCTCTCTCGCTCTCTCTCTCGCTCTCTCTCTCTCTGTGTGTGTGATAAAAAATCTTAATTAACCTGACACGAATGGATAAAATGAATTAAAAGTACATTTATTTGGTACATCTTTCCACTAGAACCATAATTTTCTACATAATTGGGAGTAAGGTTTATGTATACCTAAATGAGTTCTGAGAAACCTACCCACTCCTGTGTATAACATATCTCCAAAAATATTGATTTGCGCCACCCTCTTTCCACTCATCCTCGTAAAAGAGAGAGAGAGAGAGAGAGAGAGAGAGAGAGAGAGAGAGAGAGAGAGAGAGAGAGAGAGAGAGAGAGAGAGAGAGAGAGAGAGAGAGAGAGAGAGAGAGAGAGAGAGAGAGAAAGAGAGAGAGAGAGCCCAGCGGCTGGCCCGGCTGAAAGCCCCTGAGGCTGCTGCACAGATCATTCAACCTCTCCAGCAGCGGCGTGACGTGGCAGGCATGTGTGTCATGTACAAGGCTCACAGGATGCAGCTCCTACAACTAGCAGAGCTGCGCCTCAACCCACGGGCCAGGCCCTCCCATTCTACCCGTGCGGCCCACAACATCGACCATCAAGTGACTGTGCCCTTCGCGAGGACGGAACATTACCTCCGCTCCTTCCTACCCCGCTATGGTCGACTATGGAACACCTTGGTGCGCCAGACCGACCTGCACCTCACCACTTCCATGCACGCCTTCAAATCGGGCGTAAATGGCTGGCTGCAAGCGGAACTAACGCAATAAAACATGCAATAAAAATCATTACTAAACATTTGTATAATAAGATAATGTTTTATATTAGTATAATTTCTTTATATATATATATATATATATATATATATATATATATATGTGTGTTTCAATGTATTAGTATACTTTCTTTATATTATTTGTATTAGCGTATAGTTGTTATCAGAATTAATTTATGGTAGAGAATTGCTGTACTTTTTCCATATTATTTATATAATTATTGAATGAATAAAATATAATACTGCTAGAGATAGTCCTTGGCGTTCCAGTCAGGACTTTCGCACATCAACTCCCCTTCTGTTTTCAATGTATTAAGTTTAAAAAAAAAAGAAAAAAAAAAAAGAGAGCGGGAGAGAGAGAGAGATAAGATAAGATACTTTGATCCTATCTAGACACTTTGCAACTACCAACTACAAGGTTATTGACTATACAAGGCACCACCACGCTAGGACGAACTTGGTGGATTCGAACCGCTGACCGAATGCAGGGACTCTACACGCAAACTCACGACTCTACCAACCGAGCCACCCTGACGGGTAGAAAGAGAGAGAGAGAGAGAGAGAGAGAGAGAGAGAGAGAGAGAGAGAGAGAGAGAGAGAGAGAGAGAGAGAGAGGTGCCAAAAACATCATCATTAAAACACCATGTTACGTTCAAAACACCATAATCAATAAACGCCGCAAATTTATGGTCTGACGAGTCGCCGAAATGCTGCCCGCGTCCACACTACCTCAGTCACCGTAGGGGTAGATTTTATGTTGACTGATTCAGCAAACTAGGCAGAGGCGAGCAATTCTCTTGTACTCTTATTTTAGGGTTATATACTAAGATGAGTATCTATACGTAGTAATAGTATAGTGATAGGTAAAATACTCTTGTACTCTTTCTTTAGGGTTGTATACTAAGATGAGTAAGTACATACATAGTAATAGTATAGTGATAGGTAAAATACTCTTGTACTCTTTCTTTAGGGTATATACTAAGATGAGTAAGTACATAGTAATAGTATAGTGATAGGTAAAATACATACAATAGTTAAAGGATCTATAGATACGGCCTGAGTGTGATTGCTAAAAGAAGAGTGACTATGTGAACGGAAATGTTAAAGAAAGCTGGCATTGAAACATATAAGCTTGAGTCTCTTGAACAAAAAAAAAACAGGAAAACGCAAAAGTCATGCTTGAAATCCGTATATTATAAGGATTGATTGATTACAATGACAAAAAAGGGATTGTATTGGTAAACCGTAAATAAGGAAGATCTGATAAACATAATCCTATTGTCTGAAGAACATGGTAATGAAAGATAAATGGCACAGGAGGAAAGGCTGAGGAGTACTTAGAAATCAGTTGCGTAAAAGGTGTGCAGTTTATAACAAACCGTTCATGCGCGGTGTCAACAAGGTGGCGGAAATGGAGAGAGAGAGAGGTGGCAAGGTGGCAACGTGATGATGGTGGTGGTGGAAAGGAACATAACATACATTTTACCCATTATTAAACCAATAAACAAGAATATAAATGTTGTCAGTATTACATCATTACCTTATCTCTGAGTGGGGGTGGATGGACGTGGGTAAACGAGCGGCGGAGAGAGAGAGAGAGAGAGAGAGGGTGGCAAGGAGGAGGTAGCAAGGTGGTAATGGTGGCGTGGAACTCCAAACATTTCATACATTTTACCCAACAATAAAACATAAACAAG
Source organism: Chionoecetes opilio (assembly GCA_016584305.1). Taxonomy (NCBI): domain Eukaryota; kingdom Metazoa; phylum Arthropoda; class Malacostraca; order Decapoda; family Majidae; genus Chionoecetes; species Chionoecetes opilio. The sequence goes on along the minus strand of JACEEZ010025265.1, from coordinate 307,488 downwards.
AATATGTATGGTGTCAGTGTTACATCATTACCTTATATCTCCGTTGGTGTGAATGGGCGGGAGTAGACGAGCGGCGGGGGGGAGGAGAGAGAAGAGAGAGAGAGAGGTGGCAAGGAGGAGGTAGGAAGGTGGTGGTGGTGGCGAGGAACTCCAAACATAACATACATTTTATCCATCAATAAAACCACTAAACAAGAATATGAATGGTGTCAGTGTTACATCATTACCTTATCTCTGCATGGGTGTGGATGGGCGTGGGTAGACGAGGCACTGAACACTAATAATCCAGGAAATGTTACACGCGGGACGAAAACTACTGCCCGAGGAAAGCCGCGGCGAGTCTGTGTGTGTGAGTGAGCCATGCGAGGTGGCCACTCAAGCGTACCAACTGTAACCTCCGTGCATTGTATTCTCTTGTACTCCTTTTTGAGGGTAAATACGTGTGAGTAGGAGTAATAGGAGAGTAATAAGAGAGAAATACGTTATGAGTAAGTACTTGGTAATATTTATAATAGGTACAATATATAGTTGAGGAATCTATCTGTATGTTTTGTGTCTCATGTTTCTGAAGTGTTGTGTTGTAGTGTTTCGAGTTGCTGTTCCGATGCTTTGAGACAGTCGCGTGATGATCGGTGCTGCCTTCGCGTGAGCTCCTGATTTCTACTTGGAAGGAGAGAACAAGAGAGGAGGAAAGAAAGAGAAAAGAAGAGAGAAGGAAAGAAGAGGAAAGAATAAAAGAAGAAAGAAGAATAGAAGTGGAGAAAAGGAGAGCTGCAGACAGAAGGAGGGAAGAGGACAAAATGAGAGAAGAGGAAAGGAGGAAAGAAGGAGAGAGGAGGAGAAAAAGAGGGAAGAGCAAAGGTAAATGGAGGAAGAGCGTACTTGGAAGGAATTGACAGGTTTTTAATATTCGCGTTATTCATGGGATTACCTATAGTGATAGTTGACGCCTTGTGACTCTGATTTCGTGATGATAATGTTGACTCTTCTTTTCCTTTATGGATGGGATTATCATTGATTATATTAATATAAAAATAGGAATGGGCGGGAGACAGAGGTGGTCTCCGCTTCCCACACAGTACTAAGAGACATCGCTATAATATAACGTGACCAAATACGCGATGATATCTTGAGTAACAATCCTATGGTTAATGGAAGACGTATTTATATCTATCTATCCATCTATCTCTCTATTTTTACACACACACACACACACACACACACACAATATCCATATAATAATTCATATGAATATTGTGTGTGTGTGTATATGTGTGTGGCGTGTGTGTAATGCTGTATGAGTGAATATGTGTGTGTGTGTGAATGTATATATATATATATATATATATACTAGCCGCAAAGCCGCCCTCCGGGCGGACTTTTTGGCTAGCTCCTGCGGAGGGCTATTGGTGGGCCCTCGGCCCACCACCTGTGTTTGGTGGGCCAAAGGCCCACCAAACACAGACTCTCCAGATAGCCCCTTCTAGCTTTCCTGAAATCATGGATGTAGAAATGTATGTATTAACGCCAACCCATTCACATCACCCCCAACCCATTCACTCACCCATTACCCATCACCCCCACCCATTACTCACCCATTACCATCACCCACCACCATTACCATCACCCACACCATGCACTCACCCATTACCCATCACCCCCCATCTATTCCCCGCCATCACCCATCACCCCCCACCCATTCACTCACCCATCACCCCACACCCATTACCCATCACCCCACCCATCACTCACCCATTACCATCACCCTACATCAAGGTTTCCTCAATTCTCGCAACCCCTTTCTTTTCACAATTATCGCTAATAGGCTGCTAAAAAATAAGAAAGAAAAAGTGATCGGATCATCTCATACGTGGGCTTAAAACCTTCCCCTAATCAACCTGATTCCAAAAATGTGGTATATGATGGGATTCCGCAACGGGGGGCGGAACCTATACCACACACACACACACACACACAGACACACATACACACACACACACTTTCGCTTAATTATTATAAAGATTATATATATATATATATATATATATATATATATATATATATATATATATATATATATATATATATAATATATATATATATATATATATATATATATATATAATATATATATATATATATATATATATGTGTGGGTGTGTATGTGTGTGTGTGGTCACGACCGTGACTGCTGTGTTTCATATGTTGTACCATAGAATTACTTTTCCATATTTAGTCATAGCATATTTTATTTTGGTCATGCTAGAGTTTCCCGCTCTCCCGTTTTCTGTTTGCCTCAACCAGGAAGAAGGTCGGCCATTTTAAGGCTTAAGTGAAGTAGGAAAATATTGTATTATCTTTCCTCATATCTTCCCATTCTTCATTATGCAGCTTTGCTAGTATATATTAGTTATAAACGTTCATATTATTCTTTAGGAAAGTAGCCAGAGGCCTAATTGTACCGCCCAGAGTCAGTATTACGTTTTTACCTCATAATTCCTTTATTTCAATGATTATGAGGCCAAGATACTTTTCATACTAGTATGATTAAGTGGAGTGCATTTTAGTGGTTAGATATAGGGTTTTGCTTCCACCCTCGGGAGGAAAGTTTGGTAGTTTAACGATAGACACTGAAGGTTGACACGAATCTTATTCAAACATCAGTTTAGTTTTCACTTGTAACATTGTTTTAATACCTTATCAAGTGTGTTACATGCATTTTTAGATAGGTTTCCTTTGTTTAAGTATAATACGGCGATATGATATGATAATATGGGCGTTGGGCGCCCAGTGTAAGTCTGTGTTTTCAAACGCCGGCTGACCCAGCTGGCGGAGGGCTTATAAGGCCGCGGTAACCTCACGCGCTTTCACTCGTTGACCCGTGACAGGAGGCCCAACGCACAACCTTTCCTCCCTAGTTTTTGAGACGGCATGGTTGCCAGAAGGTTTCTTTGTGGGGAATGGTGCGTGGAGCGGGTACAAGGGTATTTGTGAGGTAAGTTAAGCTTGTGTTTCGTTATCTCTCTCTGGCCAGCAGTAGGTCATTTTTTGATGTGTTTTGTGCCCCACGTGGGGGTTTTGTTGATGGGTTGCTGTTGGGAGAGGGGTAGTCGGAGAAAAACTTCTAGGCGTGTGTTTTCTGCTGATACAATTTTGGTGAGAGTATTTGTTACCGAATTTTGTCTGAGTTTTGGTAGCCAGATTTTTTTTCCTTTCATTTTTTGTGTGAAAGGCATGTAACTACATTTATTGTTTGTGTGTCAGCCAGGTAGCACTTTTGCCCCGTGTTTATTTTCTTTAGTGTTGCTAGTTACCTCCGCCAACGAAGTTGGAGAGGTTATGTTTTCACCCCGATCTGTCTGTCTGTCTGTCTGTTTGTTAGTGTACAGGATTTCTCGAAAAGTTACGAATAGATTTGGACCAAACTCGGTATACCAGGTCTATTTGGTATAAGGAGGGACTGATTTAATTTTGGATGAAATCTATTGACAAGTATAGCCATGGCAACCAATTGATGAAATATTCGGCCGGAGGTATGCGCACATACTGAGTGCATATATATATAATTATATATATATATATATATATATATATATATATATATATATATATATATATATATATATATATATATATATATATATATATATATATATATATATATATATATATATATATCTGTCTCTCTCTATCTCTCTCTATCTCTCTCTATCTCTCGCTATCTCTCTCTATCTCTCGCTATCTCTCGCTATCTCTCTCTATCTCTCTCTCTCTATCTATCTATCTCTATCTATCTATCTATCTCTATCTATCTCTATCTATCTCTATCTATCTCTATCTATCTCTATCTATCTATCTCTATCTATCTATCTCTATCTAGCTCTATCTAGCTCTATCTATCTCTATCTATCTCTATCTCTCTATCTATAGCTATCTATATCTATCTATCTATCTATATATATATATATATATATATATATATATATATATATATATATATATATATATATATATATATAGAGATATTTATATATTATTATTTATTTATTTTTTACTGTTTTTTTTTACTGTTTTATATTCGGGCGGAGGTATGCGCTCTACTGAGCGCATACCCCCCACTAGTTTTATTTTGTATCAGTGAGTTGACTTTGTAGCAGCCTTTATCGGATGAGCGTGTACATCCACATTAGTTTTCTTTATCCATACGGTCTTCTATGGCCAAAAATCAAGATAACTAAGTTTAAGTAATAAAGTGTTAACGTATGTTCTGCTCTATAGAGCTTTTATTTCTCATTACCTCCGCCAACGAAGTTGGAGGGGTTATGTTTTCACCCCGATCTGTCTGTCTGTCTGTCTATTTGTTAGTGTACAGGATTTTTCGAAAAGTTATGAATAGATTTGGACCAAACTCGGTATACCAAGTCTATTTGGTATAAGGAAGAACTGATTTAATTTTGGATTAAATCTATTGACAACTGTTGCCATGGCAACCAATTGATGAAATATTCGGCCGGAGGTATGCGCTCATACTGAGTGCATAATATATATATATATATATATATATATATATATATATATATATATATATATATATATATATATATATATATATATTTGATGAAATATTCGGGCGGAGGTATGCGCTCTAATGAGTGCCCCCCCTCCCTAGTTTACTTTTGTGTTTAGTTCTTTTATTTGGGTATTGTATTTATGGCTTAAATTAATTACTTCACTAGTTTACTGGTTTTATTTAAATATTTTTTTATTCTCTTAAAATCGACTCCCTCCGAACCTGAATTTCAATATTTTACTAAACGTTCATTACCTTAGTCTTGACTGAAAGGGGGAGATCGTGACAGTGTGTGTGTGTGTGTGTGTGTGTGTACTTTCTTTTCAAGGTTGACCCCCACCCCTTGAGGAAGAAGAAGAGGATAATAATGAAAACAATAATAATAACAATGCTAATAATGCTACTAACAACCAGACAGCAGGGGTCAATAACCATTAGTGTGTTTTATGCGGCGTGTAATTCAATTGTCGCGCTAATACGGTCATGGCAGTGTTATCATGATTATAATGTTTATGCAAAGTGATACATGATATTATTATGATTATATACAACAGGAAGGCATTACATGGGTGTCATTATTAACATTACAAATAATAATACTACGTATTTTTCTATTACATTTATATCATCATTGATATCATCATTACTATCATCATTTTCATCATTTTCATCATTACTATTATTATTATCATCATTATTATCATCATTACTATCATCATCTTCATAATTACTATGATTATTAGCATCATTATTATCATCATTACTACCATCATTTTCATCATTACTATTATTATTATCATCATTATTATCATCATTACTATCATCATCTTCATCATTACTATTATTATTATCATCATTATTATCATCATTACTATCATCATCTTCATCATTACTATTATACTCTAGATCATTATTATCATAATCTTCGTGTGACATGTGACCACGAACTATAAACAAAAATAAGTAATAATAATAATAAAAACAACCTTTAAACTCCTAAAACAAGCGAACAAATATAATTCCATAGAGTAAAAACAATAATAATGTCTATTCCTCGTTCTTAGACTGAACACATTTAGTTACTGATCCTGTTACATTCCTTTATATTCCTTTGTAATCTTAAAAAAAACAATATTTCCATGTTCTGTCCTCTCTTTTATTGTTTTCATTCCTTTATTTTCCTTTGTAATCTTTAAAAAAACGATATTTCCATGTTATGTCATCTCGTTGACTGTTTTCATTCCTTTATATTCCTTTGTAATCTTTAAAAATACCAATGTTTCCATGTTCTTTCCTCTCGGTTACTGTTTGTCAGTCCTTTATATTCCACACTTCCTCATTTATTAACCCCTTCACGCCAACATATTGCCTTTGCTATATATAATCGTCTGTTGTTAGTCATAAAATTACGAAAACTAACTGAATTAGCCAAATTAGCTAGTGGATAAGAATACTAAATAGGTCATAATCTATAAAACATTGCTTATATTCATTAACCCCTTGAGGTCCAGAACGTAATTTTCATTGTAATTTGGGTACCATAGACGATTTTAATGAGTATGAGCAATATTTTATAGATGTGAACTGTTTAGTATACATGTCAACTAGCTAATTTGGTATATTATGTTATTTTTAGGTAGTTTCATGGCTAACAACAGATGATTTTATATAGCAAAGGATAGATCTAGGCGTGAAGGAGTTAACATCGTCTAAGGTATCCAAATTACAATGGAAATTACGTCAAGCTGCTCATTAATAAAGGCGGAATATGTTATTGATAAGCCTTTAGTATAGAGGGCTCGTGTTAGCAGCTGGTTCATTAACACCTCAATACCCCTTTGTGGGTGCAGGTCATTTGGTACTGAAGCAATTGGTACTGAGGTCAGGTGATCATCAGTTCACTTCGTCCACGCGCCATATGGGACACAGGTTAATTAGGCCTCAAACCATCTAGGCCACGAGTCAATTGGGACCCAACTCGAAATGGCCATAGAGTCAGATCGGACCCAAAACCAGGAGGGGGGGGGGGGGAGCGAGAGAGAGAGAGAGAGAGAGAGACCTCACCAGCCCGGGCACACACGCACATTCCATTCCCAATCCTTTAATCTCTTCTCTCTCTCTCTCTCTCTCTCTCTCTCTCTCTCTCTCTCTCTCTCTCTCTCTCTCTCTCTCTCTCTCTCTCTCTCTCTCTCTCTCTCTCTCTCTCTCTCTCTCCTTCCCTCCCTTTTTCTTGCGCGCACACACACACACAAACAAAAAAAATACGCACACATATACGCACACACACATACATGAAAATTATTATAATGCTAGCCGCAAAGCCGCCCTCCGGGCAGACTTTTTGGCTAGCTCCTGCGGAGGGCTATTGGTGGTGGCCTTCGGCCCACCAAACACGGACTTCTCCAGATAGCCCTTCTAACTTTCCTGAAATCATGGATGTAGAAATGATGTATTCCCCCACCATTCACTCACCCATTACCCATCACCCCCACCATTCACTCACCACATTACCCATCGCCCCCACCATTCAACTCACCCATTACCCATCACCCCCACCCATTCACTCACCCATTACCCATCACCACACACCCATCACTCACCCGTTACACCATAACCCCCACCTATTCCCTCACCCATCACCCATCACCCCAACCCATCACCCCCAACCCATCAACCCCACCCATTCACTCACCCATCACCCCACACCCATTACCCATCACCCCACCCATTCACTCACCCATTACCCATCACCCTACATCAAGGTTTCCTCAATTCTCGCAACCCACTTTTTTTTCACAATTATCGCTAATAGGCTGCTAAAAAAAAAAAAAAAAAAAGTGATCGGATCATCTCATAATTGGGCTTAAAACCTTCCCCTGGTCAACCCGGTTCCAAAAATGTGCCATATGAGGTGATTG
>JACEEZ010025265.1:280000-292500 GCA_016584305.1 Chionoecetes opilio | reverse complement strand
ATATATATATTAATATATATATATATATAATATTATATATTTTATATATATATATATATATATATATATATATATATATATATATATATATATATATATATTATATATATATATATATTATATATATATATATATATATATATATATATATATATATATATATATATATATATATATATATATATATATATATATATATATATATATTATATATATATATTATATATATATATATATTATATTATATATATATATATATCTATATATTATAAATATTTAAATATATATATATAGAGAGAGAGAGAGATTAGATATAGATATAACAACAATAATATTAAAATAATTAAAATCAAAATATTAAGTGTTAATAATAAAACTATTATTATTATTATTAATATTATAATTATCATTCTGATTATTATTATTATTATTATTAGTTAGTAGTAGTAGTAGTAATAGTAGTAACAGTAGTAGTAATAATATTATTTTCATTATTATCATTAAGTTTATCAATATTGTAATTATCATCATCATTATCATCACTTCTTTATTGTCAATATTTTCACGATTACTATCATTGTTATAATTTTTGTTATCATGATTATTGCTGTTGTTTATTCAAATCTTGATATTCTTATCATAATGATAAATCATTATCATGATAATGAAATAACACTAACAATAATAGTAATAATAATAATAAATAATAATAATAATAATAATAATAATAATAATAATACAATAATAATAATATTAACAATAATGGTAATGATTATTCTTATTATGATATTATTACAATATTTTAGTAGTGGTGGTAGTAATAGTATAGGTAATAGTAATCATCATCACTATTATCATCATTGTTATTAATATCATTATTGTTAATAATACTACTACTACTACTAACATTATTATTATTGTTATTATTATTACTATCATTATTATTATTATTAGTATTATACTAATAACTATATTAACTCTTACTATCATTATCGTCATAATTTTCCTTATTACCTTTTATTATTATCATCATCATTATTACTACGTATATACACATCTATACTCTCCTTCATATCAAAATGGATATAAGCCCCTCCTTCTGGTGGAGACATTTTTTCCCATAGACGAGCGATATTAGAGTTTGGGTAGTGAGGGGCGGGGAGGGCAAATTCAGCGACAACTCAGGTGTCCCATATTTACACCCTTAACCCTCTATCTTACCTGAGGTCCCCGAGGGTTTGGCCGCGTTAAGAACTAATCCTATCGGAGATAAGAAACTCTCTTCACTCACGAACTCCCACTCGCACTCGCACTCAATGATATATGAAGAAACGAAATGAAAAATGTGCATATTTTTTTAATCCAGGTCAATTGTGAAAATGTAGTATGTACAAATACAGAACAACAGTTATTATGAAAAGAAAAGAAAAATAATATTTTAATGCATATAACCTTATTAATCAACATAAAACATTTTACAACAGAAAATATAAATAACTATTACGTCAAAAATATATTTGTGATGAAACAAAAGTCTGAAACAAGAAGTGAAAGGGGAAATTATTAGGGCATACATGTAAGGATAATGAAATAGAGGAGAGAGAGAGAGAGAGAGAGAGAGAGAGAGAGAGAGAGAGAGAGAGAGAGAGAGAGAGAGAGAGAGAGAGAGAGAGAGAGAGAGAGAGAGAGAGAGAGAGAGAGAGAGAGAGACATATCCACACACACACGCGCGCGCACATACACACATGTACACACACACACACACACCACACACACATACACACAAACTCCGTAGTGTAGAGGTAGCACGCTCGGCTGACAACCGAGAAGTCTCGGGTTCGATCCCCGGGCGGAGCGGAGACAGATGGGCTGTTTCCTTAAATCCCGAGCCCCTTTCCACCCAGCAGTGAATGGTTACCGGGTGTTAACTGGGGATTGTGACCCGCCTCCCGGGGTGATGGCTTCGGCTAACACTAAGGATGAATGATAAGAATGTTGATATGGAGACGGGGCCATACGATTGCGCTCAGGCCCTGTAAAATACAACTAGATGAACACAACTAGATGAATACACATGCAACACACACACACACACACACACACACACACACACACACACACACACACACACACACACATGCACACACGTGCACACACACACTTACATACAGACACATACATGCATGCATATACACACGCACATACACACACATGCACACACATGCACACACACACACATTTAAACACACACACTTACACACACACATACACTCTCAGAGAGAGAGAGATGTGCGTGTGTGTGTCTGCGCGTGTGTAATGATGATATTGATGATAGCTATAATTAATAAGATAATGATAAAATTGATATTGATAATAATATTAATAAATATAGTAATGATTGAAAATAAAATATTATCCTTGTATGTATACTACATAAATTTTATAAGGCACCTTATAAAACCTACACCAAGACACCACCTCTCTCTCTCTCTCTCTCTCTCTCTCTCTCTCTCTCTCTCTCTCTCCTCTCTCTCTCTCTCTCTCTCTCTCTCTCTCTCTCTCTCTCTCTCTCTCTCTCCTCCTCTCTCCTCTCTCTCTCCTCTCTCTCTCCTCTCTCTCTCTCTCTCTCTCTCTCTCTCTCTCCTCTCTCTCTCTCTCTCTCTCTTTTCTTTTCTTTTTATTTAAACAACTGACATCATGGTTGACATGGGGCTACAATTGGCAAGGAGTCCCATATTTACACCCTTAACCCTCTATCCTCAGGGTTAGGGTTAACTATGGTGGGAGTAACTGACTCTCTTAAGGAGAGTTTTAATCCATTTATGACGCAATGATAGCCCAGCGTGGCGAGTAAGGCATTAATAACGTCATATTGGACATAGTTTAAAGGTTTACACCTCCTCGTGGTCTCCTGCTGGGCAACGTGGCTCTGTTGTTGGTCCCTGCTTACGAGACCTAACTCTCAAAAACATCCACGGCTAAGTTAAACCTTCCCCTCTACACGGGGGGTTTCCCTGTGTGTAGGAATACCGCAGTGTGCTTATTGCGTGATGGAGTGAACCTGGGGCCATTGCGATGGCGTAACTAACCTGTCTAATTTAGACCTCTCCTCGCTGTGGTTACTGCTAGTGGTTTGAACTCCCAGGCACCGAACCAACGGGCTGGGTTGGCAGTTGTTGAGTGCTGGGGGTGCTATGTGCCACCATGCGCCCTTCTTTGGGTCGCTTCGGAAAAAGAGACGTCTGGAGTAAGTGAAAGCCCTTGGCTAGGGCGGGGATTTGATGGTAACCCCCATAGGGGCTGTTAGCCCTGGTCGCCTTTGATTGCGATGCGATGTTTTAACATCGGTTATCGGCGTAGTCATTGTCCCCAGAAGTGGCAGACCGGACCTTTGGCCGAGGCAACTTGCCTTAAAGACATCTGTGGGAGAGATGTGCCAGCTTGACGGAGGGCGTGGTGAGGTGTAGTCTTTGTGGCAGAGAGCTACAGCCTCAAGGTGAATGGGAGTGCAAGCCATTGGCGGTGGCACACTTGAGGTTGACTGAGCCTAAATCCTGAAAGGCCTCAAGCTAAGCCATACTAGCTGATAATCTGAATAAGGGATAAGGGGAATGAAAGTTCGCTAATGTAGACTGTGATCCCAAATTACGGCCTACGCTAGCTTAGTAGTAAAACCCGTTATCAATGGGTGTACGCAACTTCAGGTGGCCAAAATGCGTAGCGCAGCATTATGCGCAAATGAGAGTTACTCAATAGTTTCCTCACGTCCGTATGGACCCAGTTTCTGGTTCTGTAGGACCCTCCTAGCCGGGAGGTTCCGGTCTTTGAAGCTTATGTGCGCGTCCCTCTCTTCAGGGTACTAAGGTCGCTGCGAGCAAAATTAGCCGTGTGCGTAGAAAGCTTTGAGACCCTATCCCAATGAGAGGCGACCTCCGCAGTGGGATGAACGGTCACCAACTCTACACCCCTTACTCATACTCAGGTGTCTTGATGCTGATGCAGTACCCCTATAAGTGGATCTGTTGCTGTAACACCCCAGTTTAGGCTGGATTGTTGTCTTGGGTTTGCCTATAGTGACACTGGCAGGGTAAGGAGAGTACCTGGGCTCTTGAGGTCCACTAGGGTAGTAGAATTCTTTTTTTCTCTATCCCGGGGATCGCAAGGTCCAGTCTGGGGAGCAGGGCGACATTCCACTATGTGCATTCCACCCACCACAAGGCACGTCACGTGCCTCCTGAACTCACATATTACCAAAAGCACCTATACTTATTACACCAAACAAAATAACAAGTCCAACAAACAACAAGAATAATAGGCACAGATATTGAGCAAATACTCACAATACTAGCTCCTCTCGTTGGCTCGAATACCTCGGCGGTCAGTAACAGCCAGAAATCCTTCGTTACTAAGGCAATCCATGAAGTAGGGAAGGGGGCGTGGAGACACCCACAAGTCCTGTCTACACCCCCTAATGTCCGCCTCTACCAAAACCAGATCTTAAAGTGAACCACACTCTCCTCGACACCGGCCAGGTCAAGTGTTCCAACAATCGCCACGTCACAGACACGACGAACGCGATGCGCCAAGCTCATCGCAAACAAACACGATGAATAATATCACCTAGTGATACAATAGTGTTTCATGTTTAAATCAAAATTCAATAAAATTCAATTAAAGTAATGTTTAGCTTACTTCTGTCGCTTAAAATTAAGAAGCTAAAATGTTTCTTTGTTATGTAGTTTGCACAGGGTGGGTGTGGGGGAGCGCGCGTCACAGGCTGAGGGCGACAGGTAAACATAACACTATAGTAACTATAATACGCAACCTGCAACTTTATTAATTTACAGGTGCATTCATTACAAAGTAATGAACAAATGAACCAATTAACGCATAATGAGAGAGGTAGAAAAAAACCCATTTGGTAATACCGTGCCCCTATTAAGGATAGGAACATGGAAGTTTAATAATGAAGATTGATAGGAATGAAGTAGGCTACCTAACTTAAACTACCACTAACACTAATCAATCCCTGGGATATTAATAATATAACTCATGGGGCAATATCATACTCCTATACTAAAAGAAAAAAAAAATGAATAAAAAATACGTATGGTGAAGTAATCAAGTTAGACAATTGATGCTAAGTATTTATCTAGTCTAATAGTTAAGTAAGATGATGATGATGAGGAGGAGGAGGATTTGGTAAATAATGGCAGGCAAAGACACGAACAGGAATATCAACACCACAACACTACAATTTCTAGACAGCGTTCCCGCCCCGCACTGACGCCGAACTAGGGGATCCATTTCCCTCCCTAGTCAAGGCTCCGCAATGCCCTCAAACAAACAAAGAAATAGAGAAGAAGGAAAAATCTGAAGAGATAATAAAAGTAGAGGGAGGAGAAGAAGTAAGAAAGCCACTCCAGTAACCACCACCACCATCACCACCACCATTTTTTCTTTATTTTGATTTTTGTTTTTGCTTCTTCTTTTTTTCTTTATCTTAGGATCCGAGAAGCAGCGAACAGGTTAATTTAGCACCTGACCCGTATTATATTGTAACACCTATCGTAGAATTTTCTTGGGACACACACACAAAAATGGTAATATAATCAAAATATAATCGAAAGCTATAATTGTATCGTGATTATGTTGAGGGCTTCACGGGGCGGCGAGAGGCCATGGAGGACGCCGCCGCTGCCTTGTTGTGCATCATCGAGTTTACGGGAAAAATAGGAAAACGGCTGCTGAATGGGCGGTCTGATGAGAGACATGGGGAGGAGGGAAATTATTTTTCTCTCTCAATAGGAATTCCAACAATGCTGGGAACAGATTGTCAGTTCGAGATAGTTCACCAGATTTCATGACCCATTCCCTTTTCTGTAATGCCGGCAAGATTCTCTCTACCATGCTCACGACATGAGCAGTATTCATTTCCGACTGCAGGTTTACTCTTTTTAAGTCCAACCAACACTGCTTTACCTTTCCCGCCATTTTGATGAAGCCTTTATTGTCTCCTTCACTCAATGACTTCAGTGCTTTCAATTCACTAATTACCGCATCAACGATCTTCCGGGGATTACCATATTGACCATCAAGACGCTTAAGCATTGAGTAGTAGTTGTTTCGCACCACGCTATGCACTTTAGAGCGTCGTCACTGATACACTGTTTTAATGCAAAGGGGTCCTTGCCATAATGCTTTTCTATGATGCGGATAAAATCGTCTTTAAAGCCTGGATAATCTCTAATATCTTCAGTAAATTCGGGAGTTCTAATGTATTTACTTTGACTTTCATTTTACTCTCACTTTCCTTGCACTCATCCAGTCTGTAAATCTTGCTCAAACAATCCTTCACATCATATTCTACACCAGAGATATACTGTTCTGCCTCATCTATTTCACGTTCATCAATCAGCACTTCCACATATCCATTATGAATAGTCTCTAACTCCTTAATTAAAGACGTCACTCACCTTGCCGAAAATTTCCTTCCACATTTCAATAGGATCCTGCCTATCGACACAATTCCTAAATATAGTCATCTTCCGTGTAACCTTGCCTTTCTCAATCCCACGTTGTTTGCTAAGCTCCTTGCAGGCAGCCAGCTGCTCATCCTTAGTCCCCGTCATCTCGTCGGGAGTTGTTATGGAAGTGTGCCGAGTGTATATGCAAACACCATGTATCCCGTAGCACATTTATTCATCCAAATGGCTAGCTCTAGGGGAGAAAATGAGAGAATGAATCACGCGCCGTACGCGCGCGCGCGTGTGTGTGAGAGAGAATTTGACGTGAGTCAAGGACAAATTAAGGGATTAACAAAGGGATCTGGGAGACTGGGAAATCAGACCGTTAGCTGGGACTGGGGTTAGTGTTTACTTAGTGTACATTTTGACGGCAAACCCACCATCACGCGTCAGAACGGCATCACCGAATCAAGAGCGAACAAGGGCTTGACAAGCTCCTCCTCGGGTGAGGGGCATGTGGCTCTAGTGTTCTTGAATTGAGTAGTCAATTCAAGAACCTTAGAGCCAAACTCTCCTCCCACGAGGAGGAGCATGTCAGGCCAGCTTCGCTGTGGTCTGTTATTGGTTGAAAAAATTCAGTGGAAATCGGGCATCCTACAGTCCTCCGTTATTTCTTTAACAACACACCCTATATTTGCTTTGAGTGCATGAAAGTCCTCGATTCACCATCGTTAGTAAATGTGTTATCACATGGACACAAAAGTAAGCCAAATACTCTTCATGAAGACGAGATATTGAGAGGGAAATATACAGGTTTGTTAAATTCTGAGTGAGGGAGGAAGTGAAAAGCGTCACCAGAGGGCGCCTGTCACCTTTCAGAGGTGAAACAAGCAAACCCCTTAACCTGACCTGTCCTCCCAACGCTAATGACATCAGGCCTCAGGCTCCCTACCAGGCCTTGCCCTTAGGCGATATAGCAGGTCACAGGGGGGGGGGAGAGAGGAGAGAGAGAGAGAGAGAGAGGAAATACAATAATGATTCAATAATTTTTCTTCCTCCTCCTCTTCCTGATGTCATTATTGCATCATAAGCTTTGAAAATTACTAATAATTAGAGGAGCGAGGTCGTTAAGTAGATATAAAATTTAGATTTTTCTGTTATTTATATAACTGTTTTTGTGCGCGTACATGTGTGTGTGTGTGTGTGTGTGCGTGCGTGCGTGCGTGCGTGCATGCGTGCGTGCGTGCGTGCTCTAGATCTATGCAGGAGAGAGAGATGTGCAGGAAGGAGAGATATATACAGGAGAGAGATCTATGCAGGAAGGAGAGATATATACAGGAGAGAGAGATCTATGCAGGAAGGAGAGATATATACAGGAGAGAGAGATGTGCAGGAAGGAGAGATATATACAGGAGAGAGAGATGTGCAGGAAGGAGAAATATATACAGGAGAGAGAGATCTATGCAGGAAGGAGAGATATATACAGGAGAGAGAGATCTATGCAGGAAGGAGAGATATATACAGGAGAGAGAGATATATGCAGGAAGGAGAGATATATACAGGAGAGAGAGATCTATGCAGGAAGGAGAGATATATACAGGAGAGAGAGATCTATGCAGGAAGGAGAGATATATACAGGAGAGAGAGATCTATGCAGGAAGGAGAGATATATACAGGAGAGAGAGATGCGCAGGAAGGAGAGATATATACAGGAGAGAGAGACTATGCAGGAAGGAGAGATATACAGGAAGAGAGATCTATGCAGGAAGGAGAGATATATACAGGAGAGAGAGATATGCAGGAAGGAGAGATTATACGAGAGAGAGATGCTATGAGAGGAGAGATATATACAGGAGAGAAGATATGCAGAAGGAGAGATATATACAGGAGAGAGAGATCTATGCAGGAAGGAGAGATATATACAGGAGAGAGAGATCTATGCAGGAAGGAGAGATATATACAGGAGAGAGAGATCTATGCAGGAAGGAGAGATATATACAGGAGAGAGAGATCTATGCAGGAAGGAGAGATATATACAGGAGAGAGAGATCTATGCAGGAAGGAGAGATATATACAGGCGAGAGAGATCTATGCAGGAAGGAGAGATATATACAGGAGAGAGATCTATGCAGGAAGGAGAGATATATACAGGAGAGAGAGATGTGCAGGAAGGAGAGATATATACAGGAGAGAGAGATGTGCAGGAAGGAGAGATATATACAGGAGAGAGATATAGAGAAAATCAAGGGCGTGACGGATTAAAGGTAGGGGAGAAAATGAGAGAGAATGAATCACGCGCCGTACGCGCGCGCTCGTGTGTGTGAGAGAGAATTTGACGTGAGTCAAGGACAAATTAAGGGATTAACAAAGGGATCTGGGAGCCTGGGAGATCAGACCGTTAGCTGGGACTGGGGTTAGTGTTTACTTAGTGTACATTTTGACGGCAAACCCACCATCACGCGTCAGAACGGCATCACCGAGTCAAGAGCGAACAAGGGCTTGACAAGCTCCTCCTCGGGGCAGGGGCATGTGGCTCTAGTGTTCTTGAATTGAGTATAGTCAGGAGTCTGTTTCGAGAAAAAAAAAAGAGAGAAAAAAACATAATACCGAAATCCAATACCGACCAAATAATATACCGATACCGGTATACCGATGCAATACTAATACCGATACCGGTATACCGAAAAATAAAAATACCGGTAATACCGGTGCTAAAATACCGGTATTTCGGTATACCGGATACCGGTGCACATCACTACTTCACATACATTATCGCCTTGTTTCAACGTTGTTTATTAGACATCCAACTCAACAGGAACTAAGTGATTCACGGAGAGATGCCACCGAGCGCCAAAAGATCAGAAGTTAGGCGCTCGGTGGCATCTCTCCGTGAATCACTTAGTTCCTGTTGAGTTGGACGTCTAATAAACGACGTTGAAACAAGGCGATAATGTATGTGAAGTGAGCTACCTGGCGTCTGGCGGACTTAATGTAGGTCTGAAGGCAATTTCGAGGCAACACTTCCGATAGAGTATTCTGAGCTCTACAACTTTGTCTTCAGTGAATTTTTTTCAATCTCAAACGTAAATGGCTTTTTTGGAACAAAAACCCCCCTGACACTGGCGGTGCGGGGCAGTGTCAGGAGGGTTTTTGTTCCAAAAAAGCCATTTACGTTCAAGATTGAAAAAAATTCACTGAAGACAAAGTTGTAGAACTTAAAAAATTCTATCGGAAGGTAGGCCACAAAATTGCCTTCAGACCTACATTAAGTCCGCCAGACGCCAGGTAGCTCAGCTGAAAGCCACTTCGTGACACTTTACACTCACAGAAAAGCCACTTACGTTCGAGATTGATTTTTTTATACTGACGACAAAGTTGTAGAGCTCAAAAAATTATAGCTGAAGTGTGGCCTCGAAATTGCCTTCAGACCTATATTAAGTCCGCCAGACGCCGGAAAGCTAAAAAATGGACAGTGAAAATTGATGTTTTGGGGGTACCATCAAATATGGGTCCCAACTAGGACAGTGCATTCAAGTTTATTCACTGTTACCAGTTGATTTCCACTTCAGGGGATCCCACACGTATCTGTAGGTACATTATTCATGCATCTGGAGACCAAAGACCTACACTGCCCGAAATCGGTGTGTCGCGAAATCGCGAAATCGAAATTTGAGGGTACCCTACTTCAAGAGCAAATTTTGAGAAAAGTTCCAAGTAGAATTTTGTAAGAAACGGATTTTTGAAATCCTGAGACATTGCCCTCTTAGAAACAACTCACAGACCTTTTGGCAAATGAAACATAACCAACACCCCTTCAGCTCTGGGACTACCGGAGGAGAGTTTTCCAGGAGTCGACTGATTGTGGTGAAATTAGGTTTTCATTGTCATCGGAACAATGAATGATGCACTCTAGCCGCGGGCGCTTTGGAGTCGGATCAGTACAAGGGTGCTCAGTGTGCGCCATCATTCAGCTCGTCCATCTGCAACAGACAAAAACATGGATTAGAAAACATTTTTTTCCAGTTCTTTCAACGTAAATACTCTGGTAATATATAAGGCTTAAGACGTAAATGATATCAAGATATGGATTTCTGTGCATATACAGTTTTTTGTTTATAGCCTCTTAGACGTCAATATATAATATTTGAAGAATAATAATAGTACCATTTCCAAGATGAATCGTCACCCTACAATCTTATTTCTATGGCATTTTATCGAGAAATTACTTGTTTTAGAGTTATTGAACGAAATATGGCTGGGAAACGCAAATTTTTCAATTTTGATGAAGACATGCCTTCAACTTCCGGCTTCATTTCCGCAAAAACTATGACATATATAGCAAAAATGCATGGAGACAAACATGTGCAGAATTTAATTTACTAAATCCTTAAACTTAATACCCTTTATGCCTACGATAAACGTTTCATATATAAAAACGGAAAATATGAAAAAATAACCCTATGAAAGTGGGGTTTTCACAAAAATATACCGTAAAGCTACCAACATGGAAAGACTATCATACATTATTTTACTTCTATTGATGCAACAAACAAAATGGCACATGTATAGCTTTGCCACCTTGGGTGGTACTGATATCTGGTCCGGCCCATGGACTAATAGTAGTAATATATATTAATACTAGACACCACCATGAAGAAATTTAAGTATGGTTGATGGTTTATCTAGGCCTTAAAACTGGATCTTCTTCATAGCTCTCGAGGGAGATGTGTTCTCTAATAGTTATGTATTAGACTTACAGTAAGTAAGAAAAAGATAACGAATAAAAAACCAGCGCCAGCGCCGCCTCACGTAAATCGGACGACCTCAAATTAATGCATATACAATTTATATATGTATGCATGTCTGGTGAAGCAAGACATTTGTGTATAACCCCTTCCTTCATACGCCACCGCCCCACATAACACTGGCCATCCTGGCTGTCAAGTCAGACTCTGTCTGTGTCTTGAGCAAACAATACCCCTGCAGTGTACAACTACCACCCCGTGGAGACTGCCGAGGCGACCACAGGAGGGTATGAATACACTATGGCTTTGTCGAGAGTTAAGCAATAAACTGTGTTCCAACTGCGACTGGGAGGTTTTTCTCGTCATGTGTGTGTACCGTGGCCATACGGCGTGTATGCCGTAGAACCGAGGAAACTACAACTCAGACTATGCTGGTGGCAAACAATTCCCGCCATGTAGCATCTCTCTCTGCAGCATCATCTCATCGATTAGTCATAGTAAGTTGTATTGAATTACACACTCACATGATACTGTAAAATGTTCCGCACGTAAGTCAAATATTTAACTTTATATACTAAATTCAATGAATGTGAAGGTATATATATATATATATATATATATATATTATATAATATATATATATATATATATATATATATATATATATATATATATATATAATATATTATTATATATTATATATATATATATATATATATATATATATATATATATATATTATATATATATGTGCCCAACGTACCTTACGCCTTTTCTTATTTATCCCTATAGGTAATCCCACCGACATTTATTTCTACGGCACGCAGATAACCATCACCCTTCTCGGTTCCGTGCTTGCTACAATTTTCATTAACCAGATCATCCTTCCCATCTGCTACAACATCAAGCTGGTGTCTCTTAATGAGGTAAGGAAAATAGTATGTATAGTTAAGTTGCAAACGTACACACACATTTTCCATCACTAAAATGCATGAGTTATTAGAGTTATTTGCATGAATTTCATCATTTTGTCCAGGAATCTCAGGTTAAATTGGAAATAGCAATGGAGGATCATACTTTCCGGTTATACTGCATTTCAAAGGTTCAAGGCAAGACAAGATTAATCTATCTACAAGCACCATTAATCTTAGGAATCTCAACTTTACTTATAGATCATTAATACAAGGACCTTCTAAATATATATGATTTTGTTTCATATACTTAATAGAACTATAGGAATTGAAAGCTGGGGTTGCCACACAACGCCAATATTTCTATTTTTTCATGG
>JACEEZ010025265.1:247500-275000 GCA_016584305.1 Chionoecetes opilio | reverse complement strand
AGCGCAGCTCATTAACTTTAGTCGTAGCCGTCTTAGAGGCATAAATCCGACATGTGAATTTTTCTAATCTGTCTACCAGTGATTGGGATACAGTCCATTCCTTTCCAAGTTCACAAAACAATTTCTGAACCTCGGGATCATACTTCAACAGTTTGAGGGGGCTCACCTTCCCTCGTCCAGCAAAGGTGCTGACAGCATCACACCCCAGTGAATGAATGCATGCCAATGATGGCTTCACAGACAGATTCTCCAAGAACACTGGCCACTTTTCTGGACCCTCAATATATTTGGGTTCTGGCTTGTGTTCCACATTTCAAGTACAATGAGGCACCGATATCCTTTTTAAAAGGCTAGAAGCAGTAGAACACGTCTGTGTCATCAGCAACACAACACAACTGTCTGAAAAACCAGATGTGGCAGCATGTGCTGCGTGTAAGAGAATCCTGGTATCTGCCTCTTCCTGAGATGATTTCAGCTCTGTGACAAGCTTACAACCCTGACCAGTAATTTTATGACATAATTCTTCACACGTAACATACAGAATTTTGCCATGGAGTCTCTCAATATGCCTTTCTTGTTTCCATTCCTTTGTGAGGAACTGAATGAGACTGGTTTTGTTGGCTGTCGAGGACAGAAACTTTCTCCACTGTACTACCAGCTGTTTGGCTTTGATGTTTTTGTACTAGTCCGGCAGCTTAGTGAAATGATGGGGACATGCCGGATAAAAGCACCAAAATTTTTTCAGGCACTCTACAGGCTCCTAGCTATGATTTTGAGAGGGGAGACAAATGATCCCATCACTCAGATGGCTATAAGGAACGCTTCTTTATTATTTTGACATTTCCGCATGTGGAAATTAGGGTAAATGGGTTTTTTAAAAGAATAGTCATAAGGATAATGTTTATTGGATGCAAGTTATCTTATTATTATTATTTAATAACTCCAGAACAAAATATTCCAATATGGCTGTCAAAAAAACATAAATTCAATATTTATTCGACTTTAAACTCCCCTGCGGACATCGCGAAATGCCATGTAGTTTATTAGCAGAACACGAATTAAAACATACTCCTCGCAATTCAAAAATGACAGTGGTTAATCTACTGACGGTGCATTATGAAAAATAAGTATTCATTAAGCTCATTATACAACAATCATGTTCTTCCTGTACAGCTGCAGGAATGCCATGTCTTTGTTAAGCACCAGTATCACAATGCAGGTATGATTCATAATTGTAATTATGTGTCTACTTCTCACATTTGCAGCTGCACAGTTCGGTGCATTTCCAGCTGGCTTTCTTGCATGAACATCTCCCGCCACAACCTGCAGCACTTTTGCAGGCACACTTCACAAGTTCACTTACAGCCTTTGCTGCCGCAGGCTGCGAGCTGCTTTGCTTGTCTCTTCTGGCTCTCTTTTTGCAGTTGAAGAGTATGATCTGTGAGGCAGTGAGACAGGCCTGGGAATCTGTGCAGTCCTGATCTTTCAAGTCAGCTCCTTTCATCAGCATGGTCACCATACTCTTGAGGTTGGCTGGAACAGAGTTCTTCTGGCAGTCAGGGGGAAAGGAGCCACTGAAGTTGAAACCACAGGAACGAAAGATGTCCTCTCGCACAATCCTGGCAGCTTTTGCCAAAATTAGTGCATCTCCTTCATAGTCATTCTCCATGGCCTGTTTCAGCATTTGTTGCATGCCTTTTTCAAAGACAAGTAGCACATTTTTTCCATCACTTTGCTCTTGTGAATATGGAAAGTCCTTCAGGATTTGCTCTTTAAAGCGAACTTTGTTGACTTCACTCCTGATGCCAAAGTCAGCAAGACGACTTTCGTAGAGATGCCGTAGGGAAGCAAACTTGAAGAGCAATGTGCCTTCTTCCACTTCATTCTCTATGTAAGTGACCAGCTCAGCAAATGCTCTTGCTCGGGCTTTCTTGTCTGGTTTACTGGCATCCTGTAGGTTTTCCCTGTTCCTGATCAGGGACCGGTGACGATTCCGCAGTCCAACCAAGCAAGCAAGATGGTACTTGGCCTCCAGTGCAATGAGGTCACCGACACCTTCAATCCTGGTCAACAAATCTGAATCCAACAGATCTCGGGCCATTGACCTAACATTGTCATCTGCCCCCTAGGGTTTTGAACTCATGCAGGAGTCCATCTTCTTTGGTGCAAAATATGCAGCTGGTCTTGTCGAAACATTTGCGTGGACGACGGCATCGGTCTTCTGGAGCAGGAGTGCTATCTCTCCCTCGCTTTCTTCGCCCTTGCCAGTTTTCTGTGTGTTGAATTGGTCGTGACATGATTTGTGCCACTGTGCATGATTCCTGATCAACTCATCCACGTCTGTGGCAGCACCAAATGCAAGAGGCACTGGCAGAGCGTTGAGTTCTCTGAACTGAGTCACTTCTTCTCTCCAGGAAAGATCCATAGACATCTGGCGCCGACTTTGTCCGCTCCATGTTGCATTTTAAGGGACAGCGAAGTGGCTCAGAGGTTTTTCTTCTGGCAGACTGCACACGCTGACCAATCCATCACAGATGAGGACTGGGGCTCTTCAAAATCTGGCAACACACAAAAACAAAACAGTTAGCAGACATTGTTTGCATCCTTAACTAAGTACAGTACGTAAGTAATTCATGTCATACATGTAAGCCTAAATTTCATTGTAATAGAACGGTTGTCCTGGTAAAATTTGAAAAGTGTGATCTTGAAGTATAAGAAGGGATGAAAAAAATAACAAACTAGTGGATGTATTGCATATACGGAATATTTCTTTTGCCATTAAAGGCGAATCTTGATTTCATCCAAGATTTTTTTCTAAGTGAAAATTAGCCGTTATCACAAAAATGGTTTCATAGAGGCTTCTGAGTAATTGGATCGTTTGTCTCCCCTCTCAAAATCATAGCTAGGACCCTGTAGAATGCCTGAACAAAATTTGGTGCTTTTATCCGGCATGTCCCCATCCTCTTGAAATCTGGTCCTTAGCGGCCGGACTATACTGGATACTGCCAGTTGTGGATCTTCTCAACTGTCTCTCAACAGCTTTAATAGAGTGTTCCTGATAGACGTCAAACACAATGTCTATGCGGTCACTGTTTGATGCCTCATGGAGAGCCTTAGACAAGATTAGTGATGCAATATCAGCAAAGGTTTTCTGGTCACCTTTAATCTTGTGAACAATGGCCATCCCATCTATCACACAGGCTGATGGTGGGGCTACGACTTCTGTTGGAGTGACATTCTTTTGAAGTTCCCTTGACAGTGTTGACTTAGCTGTTTTTCTAGGGAATCCATCAGGCGTGGCAATGGACCATGGCAAAGGACCCAGTGGGTATTCTAAAACTTCCCTCATGTCAAGATCACGTGTCTGAGCCATCATTAACATATTGCCAAAAAGTCCTGTTGTTGCTCGAAGGATGATGTCTTTCCCATTCGATTTTACACTCTTTGTATAGATTTATTGTTAATATAAATATACTTCTTAATTCTACCTTAATTAAAATATGTATTATTTTCAATATAAATGTATAATACCTTAGCTAATGGTCCACATCTTGTTATAAAATGTTGATCCTGGCAAAATAAAAAATGCTGCATATCTCGATATATATAGGATGTTGAGGTAATCTAGAGCTAAATGTTAGTAATGGAAAAGAAAGATGTAAAGGTCAGCCATAAGTAGACATTAATCATTTTGTTAAGTAATCAACTGATAACCAACTCTGGACAACAATAAATGCACGTCATTCACATCATACATTTGACTTTTACAAGTGTGCATGTGTCATGCAAGTAGATTACTTGAAACATGTAAATTACTCGACTAATTTCCAACGTTTCGTTATCAATAGTGTCCTGATATTTCTTAATTGTTATCTAATTAACTACTCAAACGAAATAAAGTATATATTGTTATTTTATTATTTTGTACTAATATAAATTAAATCAGACTCTAGATTACATGAGGAATATGGAAATTAACCAATATCGTTTTTATAATTGTAATTTACTTCTTTCATTCTTTTTTTGGGGGTGGGGGAGGATGGGGCTAGACATATATTTACGTTATTGGATGTTAACTAAATAGATATCTTAGACACTCCTAATGGTAAATTAATCAAATGCATTACTAAAAGAACATTTGATGGTAAAACGTGTGCATAATTAATGGTATGCACCCAAAATTATTGATTTTTAGATAATTCACATTATGATACTTTGAACAGCTCTAGCTACCTTAAGCTACTCATTTGAGACTGCTATCATACATTTTTGTAATACCTATGGATAGACCTTTCAAATGATACCACATACGTTTGGTAACCTCATATGGTACCGGCCACCCCCCATAGCTGACGGACTAACAGTCCAATATGACCTACAGTAAAGTATGACCTACAGTCCAATATCAGATCAGTACTTCACGATGCGTTACAGACACACTAATGTTGCCTTCATGCCCCTCAGTACCTGGAGCGGCGGTACAAGAGCGTCGCCTTGCGGAAACTGATTACCTTGGTGATGCTGTTTCCACTTGTTGTAACTATGGGCATGGTCCTGTACGCGCCCTCCATCGGCCTTACCACTGTCACCAACCTCTCCGGCTTTGCCTCCATGGCCATCATGGGCGCCATCGTCACCTTCTACATCACCATCGTGAGTGGCCATTTGGCAGCCTGTCCAGGACTACGGTAGGACTACATTTTTTCTCCACCTTCTTCACCTGGCAAGGAGATATATTATCTGAAGTCGTTTAGGTACACTGATTAAGAATGACATATAATCACCTGGTGCCTGTCTTTTTCAATGGTGATTATCAGGACGTTCTACTGTTTATGATAATCTTTTCAGTGGTCGAGCAAGGTCCAGGGCTACTCATTACTGTACTGCTCCTAAACAAAACTCTTGATCACAGTGCCTTGTCTCCCGTGATAACTTATGATCCATTCTATGATCTTTGTCATCAGAAACGTTACTTAGTTTGGTTTCCACTTGCTCAGGGCGGCGTGAAGGCGGTGGTATACACGGATGTGCTGCAGACGCTGCTCATGTTCGGGGGCGTGTTGGTGGTGGTGGTGCTGTGCTGCATTGAGTTGGGCGGCGTCGGGGAGGTGTGGGCCATAGCGGAACGCGGGGAGGGGGGGGGGGGGGGCGGGTAGATAGAGTTTCCTTCAAGTGAGTAAGTGGGAGAGGCTCCTGGGGGAAATATTGAGGGGCTTGCTCGGGAGGCGAACAAGTTTTGGAGAAACTTTTCCCCTTTGACACAAATCAACAAAGTGGGACTTTGTGGGGACAAGTTTTGCTTCGGGATGATAAATGATGATAACAATAAAAGTAAGGCTGACCACGATGATGATGCATGATAAAGATCCAGTTATGAATGTGCAATAATAACATTTACCCCTAAAATCGGCCGGCGACGGCTGCAAATAACTTTTCAATAAGCAAGTGAGGGCAAGCTACACAAGGTAAAGCGTGCTATGAATTACAATACGTTAATCAAACATCTGTGCTTCTGGTACCTTCCCCAGCATGGACAAAGCAAACACAGAAAACCAACCCAATTGTCCGCCACACATTTTGGTCCACATTCTTTTCCCGGATATCTACACCTTGTCACCTCTATACCCTTGGACACACCAGGTCGCCCCTAACCAAACGCCCACGCCTTGCTTCCGTCAGAACCCTGCACATATCAAAGGGGGGTGAGATTTTCCATTTGAGATGCGCACATTTCGAAATCACATGCAAATTTCCATCAGATAATTTTAAATATATATCGAGAAGAGAGAGAGAGAGAGAGAGAGAGAGAGAGAGAGAGAGAGAAAGACGAGAGAGAAAGAGGGAGAGAGAAGAGAGAGAGAGAGGAGAGAGATAGAGAGATTTGTCCACATACTACATATTCAACACCAATACCTTCCTTTGGCAGCTCATGTTGGTTCTTCCTGGCCAAGGGACTTCTGGTGGTAATGGTGATCTTGTTCTTCTTCTCTGGTATGGTCGCCTATTGTGCCTCTAAAAGCCGCTAGCGGATACTCTTATCTCGGCCAGATCGAGAAAGCAGAAGCTGCAAATCATTTCCCTTTCTGGTGACGACAGAGTGGGGCCCCATCTCCCGGGCGGTCTGGGGGCTCTTTATGGAGGCTGTAGTATGGGCGCGGTACTCAGGTAGCCACAAACAGGGGAAGCTAGGAAGAGGGAAGGACTAAGCATAATATGGATACGAAGGAAGATGATATAAGGGAAAAAAATTAAGAAGTTACGCACAGCATTTCATCTGTTATCTGTAAATTTTTGTTCTCTTTCACCAATTGCTTTCGTATTGCAGTTTTTTTTTTCATAGTTCACACAGTCTTTCCTTATATGATTTTATTTGGCTAAATTATCTAATAAGCTTGATTACCTTCCAACCTTTCCTTCACAATACTTGATTCATTTTCGACGACAAAATTCTTCAAAGATTTTCTCCTCTATTTCTTAACATGTTGTTCTTTCCTTACGTTTTGACGGACATAATCATTCGTTCTCTAGTGATTTTTTTTCTCTGCCACTTGACCTCAGAACCGGTCTCCTCAGCGGGAAAGTCTGTGGCTTGCGTACTGTGGGAGTACTTCCTCAGCCTCTCCTACTTCAGAGGTCTCAGTGACTCCTCTGCCATTCGTGTGATAAAGATCCTCTGGGGAATACATTTTGCTATTCATGTGCTCACTTCCCCTGTTTTTTTCTATCTGGGCCTTGTATTTAATAGTCCATTTTTTCATACAAAATTTTAGACCCCCTTTGCCTCTCGGGAACCAATAAATTCCCCAATAAAACTAAACACAGTAATCATTAAAAATAATGACAATAAGGCCCAACAAAATACAAACACTAATTATTGTCCCTCAAGCATCCTGGACCTAACCACATCAATATCTACATCACTATTTTTTTTTTTTTTTTTTTTATTTTTTTATATTTAATAACATCTATTACATAATATATATACATATACATATACATATGCACATACATACACATACACATACATACACATAAAGCCAGTATAAATAAGGGGGCTTTAAAGCCCGCCGCTGTAGCCGCAGCCACAGTTCAGGTCACAGGGGGGCGGGTCCTGAGGTCACTCCCTCCTTAGTGTTCCACGGGGGGTGGGCGCACGCGCCACCTCCAGCAGCAGGTGCAGATTTTTCTGAAACTGCCTTTACGAGGGCGGCCGCGCTTTCCGGGCCGACGCGCTGTCTGAGCCGCTCTGTAGCGGGGCAGGAAAGCGGTAGTGGATCAGGGGATGGGGGGTCATATGAGGACAGTGCTCACACGGCCGCTCCTCAAACCCGCCCCTCAGTTTCCTCCAGGGTTACGTAGCCAAGCCAAAGTGGGGTGTAGAACGACCTCCTCGGCTCGAACAGCTGCTGGGCGGGGCGTAACGGCTCGTTGTTGTACGTGGCTTGTTGTGCCAGCTGCCTGCCTCGATGTCTGCACTAGCTGGCGATACTGTTGCTCTGCTGCACAGACGGCAGCGCGCGTCTGGCCAGTACCTTGCCCCTTGGATGCTGGGTAAGACAGTCAAGGCCACCGCTGGATGTCTGGGGGCCTCCCGGGCCGCCTCATCGGCCGCCTCGTTCCCACGGACGCCTATGTGGCTGGGCACCCAGTTAAACCCTTACGCGGCGCCCCTGCCGGGCGAGGCCCTGGATTGTGCCCAGGATGGCGGGGGTGAGCTGCACGTTGTCCATCGGTTTGCGGGGCTGCCGTAGGACCTGCAGGGCAGCCCATGGAGTCGGTGTGAATCACCACACACCTCCTCCTGGTCGGCCCAGGGCGTGCTGTAGGGCGCGCTCTATCGGCCACCAGCTCCGTCAAAAGCGTGAGCAATGGTCGGGTGTCCTCCAGACAGCACCTCACCGCCCGTAACCACCCAGCACCTGTCCGGCCTCTTCAGGTCAACGGAGCCGTCGGTGTAGTAGATAGCGACCCGCGACGCTACTGGAACATTGGCGTGCGCCACCGCCTGCAGGGCGACGCTGCTGGGAAATATTGGCGTGCGCCACCGCCTGCAGGGCGTGCTCCCTCAGCTCCTCCCGCGTGCACAACGCCTTCGCGGCCGGCAGTGTGGCGATAATCACCTGGGCGGCAGAGGGCTGCCACGGTGGGCGGAGCGACGTAGTTGACAGCGGGGCGGTCAGGTCGTCCAGCAGCGGGTTTGGGTGTGGCCGAGGAGGAGGTGGATGGCGGCGTCTGCCACCCTCTGCAGCCAGGTGTTGCCCGCGATAGGTCACGCTGCTCCTGTGGCAAACCCTGCACACCTGTCCCGCGCGACAGACTCCCTTGCCGGGCAGAGGATTTTGGCCACCCGACAGGCCACGATCTGTCAACCCTGGTGGCTAGGGGCACCAAACGTCCTCCGCCTGCATAACGCAGGTGTTTGCCCAGCGCGGTGCCCCAGCAGGGTCCTCAAAGCTCGTTCTGAAGGACCTCTAACTTCCTCTGCTGAGTGAGCGATAACGAGACAAGCACGGGCGCGCTGTATCTACAAGGGCGCGCACAGTGTGCACGTAAAAGAGGCGCAGCACTGATGACGTGGCCCCGGCGTGTGTCCTCTTCATGGCCCTCATGACGTTGAGCCTGGTCTCAGCCCTCCCCCTCAGTACTTGACCTGAGTAGTGAAGTGGGGGCCCCCGGTCAAGCCACATTCCTAGGTACTGGAAGGCGTGGGTCCAAGCCAGCCTGATGCCCTGTATCTGTAGAGGACAGACCGGGGGGGCAGCGGCCTTGACCACCAGGGCCTTGGACTTCTCACCCCGATATCTTGAGACCCAGCTCTCTGCACTTGCAACTGCCAGGTCAAGGGCTTGCTGGGTCAGAGACACCCGGCCCACCCGCCAGTGACGACCAGGACCAAGTCGTCGGCGTAGCTGAGAAGTGCCGTGCCCCCCCGGAACGGCAGGCCGACCAGCTCTCCATCAGGAGGTTGAAAAGGGTGGGGTTAGGACCCCGCCCTGCGGCGTGCCGTTCTCCAGCTCCCTGTAGCCCGGATTTGCGCCCCTGGGAAACCCGACCCCGGCGCGGCGGTGCCAGAGGTAATCCTCAATCCAGGCGAGGAGTCTGCCCCGCACGCCCCGCGCACCACGCGGCAGGATGGCGTGGGCGTTGGCCGCTCAAACGCCTTCTCCAGGTCAAGGAAGAAAGGCGACAGCAGGGCGGTTTGTCGATTTGGGCAAGGAGGGCCATGACGCTGTTGGAGGTGCCCACCCCCGTGGTGAAACGAAAATGTTGGGTGGAGGTCTCCCAGGGGCCACAGGAGGCGGGTCAGCACCATCCTCTCCGCCCCTCTTAGCCTGGGCTTAGGGATGGGTGGATGTCGGCCTCCTTCCACGCCGAGGGCAAGCGGCCGAACAGCCAGGAGGAGTTGATCAGGGCCAGGAGTGCCGCCTCCCCGGGCCCCCAGCGTGGGCCAGCATCGAGTAGGTGACGCCGTCAGCGCCCGGAGCGGTGTCCCGTCCCTTCCTGGCCCTTACCAGCTCCCGGGAAGTGAAGGGCTGTCAGTGGCGGGCGGGGGGGCGAGCGCGAGCGGCGCCCATGACAGCCTCGCGCACAGGTTGAAGCTTTAACCTGCAGCCGCTGGACACGGGCGGGGAGTTGGTCGCTGCTACCCCTCGAAACAAACATCTCCACCAGGCGCTCGGCCTCCTGTAACGGCTGGGGGTGGGCGGGAGGGCGGGGGGGTCTCTTTCCGGAGGCAGTCCTCACCTTGCCCACAGCTCGGCCATCTTGGTGTGTTGGTTTAAAACCTGCGCACCATTCGAGCCCATTTGGCCTCCCGAACCGCCCCGTGACCTGCCGAGCGTGGTTCACAACCTCACGCAGCAGCTCCAGATTGTTGGGTGCGGCCGCCTGCTGTACAACTTCCGGGGGATGTTAACCATGTGGTTCTGTTCCCGCACCTCCTGGTTGTAGAACCACCAGTTCTGGGTGTACCTGCGACCCGGGGGCGGGGACCTTCCTGGGATGGCTGCCTCCGCCGCCCTCTCAATGGCCAACGTCAGTTTTGCTTTCACGCTGGTCCAGATCCTCTGGCGGCCCCGTAGGTGGCCACCACTCGGCCAGGATGGCCTGAACAATGCCCAGTCCGCCCGCTGTATATTCCACCGCGGGGGCCCGGGAGCTGTGGCAGCGGCCGGGTGACCTGCAGTGTTTGTGGCGACTGCATAGTGGTCGCTGGTCAAAGTGGGGTGGACCTGCCAGGAGGCGTCCGGTGCCAGGTCACTGGAGATCAAGGTGAGGTCCAGCCTGCCACTCCGGACGTGGGGGGGCTCCCGGTGTTTAGGAGGACAATTTCCGGCACCTCCTCCAGCACCCCGGCTAGGTGGGGCCCGCACGGTTGGTGGGGGAGACAGACTGCAGCATCGGGTGGTGGGCGTTGAAGTCGCCACCACGAGGACGCTGCTGTGTGTGGCGAGGGAGAGCAACTCATCGGCCTCCATTGCCTCCTCCGCTGCTGTATTGTTGTATACAGTCAGTGGGAGGCCTGGAAGCTCCAGCTGCAAATGCCATCACCTCCACGCCCTCGCCACAGTCCACGGGGTCCTCAATCCGACGGTGGGGGGAGAGCGTTGCGTTTCTACACCACACAGCCTCGACGCCCATCCTCGCCACATGATATTTAGTACACCGGTGTATCCCGCTATCCTCCACTCAAAGTGCTCCGGCGTCAGCGTTTCCTGCAGGGAACGAGGTCAAGGTCCCCCTCCACTATGGCCTGGAGGACCTCAGGTCTCTTGCCACGGAGCCCTTGAATGTTCCATTGGAGCACCTTGACCTGCCAGCGGGGGGGTGGGGGGAGGTCACGGGTGCCTCGCCATCACTTTCTGTTTCACTCAGCTCGTGATTTATTTTAAACGGTGAACAGACCCGGGAGGGGCTGTGTAGTGGGGGTGGAAGGAAGGAGGGACGGGGGTGATGAGGGACTGTCGTGAGTGAGGGAAGGGGACGAAAGACGCAAATCCCTTTTTAAACTCGGCCCAGAGGAAGGCCACAAGTTCCCCCTCGTCCCTGGGGACGTCACCGGCCTGGCTAGAAGGTGTGAGATCACGCCTACCACTCGTCGCAGCATCCCGAGCAATCCACCACTATACAGTCCGGACAGAAGGGCGGGAGTACTTGGCATTGGGGCAGGGGAGGAGGCGGGCGTGACTCCGGGCCGAGATCTGCAAAAGGGAATACCCTTGTGTTATATTTGTATTATTTGATAGGGCGCGGAGAAGAGGTGCCCTTACTTCCAGGGTGGCGCCCGGCGGAAGTAGTTGCGGCTGAGCGCTGCGTCTTGCCCCGAGGACGGAGACTAGGGTGCCTTGTACGTTGACCAGGAAGATGAAGGAGCCGACGGCATGGGGGAGTCCACGGAGCACCGGTAGTTGACCAGACGGTGTGGTGGTGGGCCGGAGTCTCGTAGGAGCCGGGGAGGAGTCAGTCACTGTCCTTGTGGCTAACTTCTCCGATGAGACTCGCACGGTACCGGCTGGTGCCAAGCTGGGCGCCTGTGAGGAGGTGGCTAGTCAGGAGGGGCAACGAGGTAGTGTGGAACCGGCTGCTGTAGGTACCCTACCTGACCACCTGAGTGATTTGGCGCAGAGGAGCGCCACTCACCTCACCTCGTGGCAGCAGGAGCGGATGCGCGACACTCTGAGGGAGTATGCTGGTGTCTTCAGCGAGGGTGACTTGGACCTGGGCCGCACGGGCCTGGTAAAGCACCACATTAAGACAGGAAGCACACCGCCCATCAGACACGCCCCACGGAGAATCGCGCCAGCCAGGCGGGAAGAGATGCAGCGGGCAGTGATGGAGCTGGAGGCGCAAGGGGTAGTGGAGAGGTCCGATAGCCCGTGGTCGTCAGCGGTGGTGCTGGTGACCAAGAAGGACGGCTCGAGGCGCTTCTGTGTCGATTACCGGGCGCTCAATGATACTACCAGGAAGGACTCCTACCCTTTGCCGCGTATCGATGATACGCTGGATGCTCTGGCCGGCGCTCAGTGGTTCTCCCCCCTGGACCTTAAGTCGGGGTACCACCAGGTGGAGATGGTGGAGGAGGACAAACCCAAGACAGCATTCTCCTTCGGCCAGGGGCTCTGGCAATTCACAGTTATGCCCTTCGGTCTGTGTAACGCGCCAAGCTGTTTTGAGCGGTTGATGGAGAGGGTGTTGGAGGGACTACACTGGAGGACGGCCCTCGTCTACATCGACGATGTGATAGTTTTTGGAGGCACTTTCGAGGAGGAGCTGGAGCGGCTGAGAGAGGTGCTGCAGCGTCTGTGGGCTGCCAACTTGAAACTCAGCCCGAAGAAGTGTCCCTTTTTCCAGCCTAAGGTGCCTTTCTTGGGGCACATCGTCGGCAGAGACGGTGTGAAGACCGACTACCAGAAGGGGCTGTGGTGCGGGAATTTTGGCCCGACCCCACCAGTGGGTTTGGCGTCAGGAGTTTCTGGGCCTTTTGCACCTACACCGGCGCTTGTCCCGAGTTCGTTTCGTGTCGCCTCTTCCTCTCCACCCCCTTTACCAGGAGGGGCACGTTTCGAGTGGAGTGGGTTTGTCAGGAGGCGTTTGACAGTTTGAAGGCGTGCCCTGATCGAGCACCGGTTTGCTTTGCCTTATTTAATTAACTGGCCATCATCTGGCATCATTCTGGCGCTCCATTGCCCGGATATTTTCCAAAGGGGGACTTTGTGGTTGGCTAAATTTTTTTTTTTTTTATATTTTCTTAATCAGGTTCTGCTTTTTTCTTCTTCTTCTCTCTTTTTTTCTTTTTCTCTCTCTCTCTCTCCCCTCTCTCTCTCTTCTCTCTCTCTCTCTCTCTCTCTCTCTCTCCCTCTCTCTCTCTCCCCTCTCCTCTCTCTCTCTCTCTCTCTCTCTCTCTCTCTCTCTCTCTCTCTCTCTCCTCTCTCTCTCTCTCTCTTCCCTCTCTCTCTTCTCTCCTCTCTCTCTCTCCTCCTCTCTCTCTCTCTCTTCTCTATCTCTCTCTCTCTCTCTCTCTCTCTCTCTCTCTCTCTCCTCTCTCTCTCCTTTTCTCTCTCTCTCTCTCTCCTCTCTCTCTCTCTCTTCTCTCTCTCTCAGTTTTAATAAATTACTGTATAGGTAATGGGACTCAAAATACTTTTCTCACTTTACTTTTTAGCGTTTTATAACTGGAAAATATTGCGGTTAAACTAGCTTTTTGGAGGAGCTGAAAAGAAGGATCCGTTACTCCTATCATAAAAGAGTTAAAGTGGTTAAAAATTAAAGAGTTTTATTTATGAAAAATGTTTCGCTGTTTATAAGGCTGTCAATGGGTTTGTACCCGGAGTGGTATCTAGTTTTTCCCATTGCCCAGGAAAATCAGCAGTACAAAAAGGGCAGCTAAAAGACCTTTTTTGTGCCAAGAGCCAGAACAGACGGGTGCCAGCCCCATCACTGTACAAAGGCCTTAACTATGAAACAATTTCCCTTCATGCATCATTAATTATGGAAGTCTACACTTTTAATAAGTCTTGACTTAAAAACTTACTTTAATTGACCCTAAGTGAACTATAATTTATTTCCCCATATCAAATAGCAGTTGCATATGTTATTAGTAGTATTTTAAATATATTTGAAGTGACTTTTAGTTCTTAATTTTTAATGTTATAATTAATTTCCTTTTAATTTTTCGTTTGACTTTCTTATTATGTATTTTTTTTATTTGCGTGACTTTCAAGATTTAATTTTAATATATATTGCATAGAACATCTATGATGTAATTTTTGATAGTAAAACCATGTTTCATGGAAATAAATTATTTATTTATTTAATTTATTTATTTACTCCCCTCTCACCCCTTTCTCTCAGAGTCTTCTCCTTCATCTTCGGTCGGATAACACTTCATGAAAACCGCACTACATTACCTGAAACATAGACGGGTGTTACTATTGCAGATTAAACCCTTTGCCATGAAAGGAAATAGAGACAGACAGCTTTATTAGTGTTTGTTCATACAGGGACAATAGTCATGTTCATAGTTTCATCCTAAATTTTACCGATATTTGCCACCTTATAGATAAACAGGCTAAATATAAAAGGAAATGCAAATAATATAAAAAGTATGTTGTTGATGTGTACCTATATAGAAGTTTTATAAGGACAAGTAAAAATTAATACAGAAGCAAATAACCCAAAACTATCACCAAAATAAAAAAATTATATAAACCTCTGATTTTAATGCACAAAGGGCCAGTGAAATACTGATTGGTCAGATAATTGCAACCAAAGTAGCCAGTAAATACGATTAACATTCATATTCAACAAATACATTTCTCATAACTAGTTTCATAATTTTTTATTTCCTATATGCAGAAACACTCTTGACCCATAACCTAATCCTCTTAATGTCACCAAACCGAACGTATTAGGTAATACACTGATGCTCCTGTAGTATTTTTTCAAGTTTAGTGTATACACTGAACCCTCGTTTTTAGGCCCTTTAGATAACAAATATCGGCTTCAACATTTTTTCTGCAGTCCGGTATATGCATGCTTTTACCGAATAAGTTCAGTATATGCGTGTACGGTTCTGATTGTTTTTAATTGCCCTGTATTGTGTAGTATTGTGAATGGCTCCCATGTATGTAAGTATACGAACTTTCGTCAGATGTAACGGACAAATTTTCACGATACACAGAATTATCGGAAAAATAGGGAACTTTCACCTCATATAACGACCACAATTTGTTATATGCGAAAAGTTCGGATCACTCGGATTTAAAATGGCCCAAAACATTTTTTTCACCAGAGATAATTTTGTGTGGCTTGGGTAGCATTTTGACGCTGATTCCAAACTGCAATTGGATTTTCTCTAGCACGTATAGTTTTTAATTTTGAAAGGATATATGTAAATACACAAGATTTAACCATTTTAATATGGCAAAGTACTACTTTTTTCAACATTTTATTGGGTTTATCTATGTATTTCTTAGTTTTACGGGTATATATGGGCAAAAGTTTAATGTTTAAATATTTGATAGGGTTTTTTGTCTAGTCTTGTCTATTCTGGGCTATGTATTAATTTATCTATTTATTTTATCTGTTTATTTCTCTATTATTTCAGGCGTCTTATCGTACGTCTGGCAACGTGCGCAATTGATACCTCCCGTCTCTGAGAACAGCGTGCACATTCTGCCTCTGGCTACTGTCGTGTGAAGTGCTGTGCTGATGTTAATTCGTTCGAATCATTTGCTCAAATCAAGCAGCATGCCTCGAGAATGTAAGAATCACCCAGACAAGTTTTGTTATGTATGTGGTAATTTCACAACTAAACTACAACGACGAACTATTCAACCGACCTTAAGAAATATACAAGCTATACTTGATTGCCACCTAGGTGACCAGATAAGCCATGGGCGCCACATCAAATTTGTTCTTCTTGTTCAAACGGATTACGCGATTGGGTGAACAAAAAGAAGCTTCAATGCCGTTTGCCATACCCATGATATGGAGGAGTCGAGGAGATCATCATGAAGACTGTTATTTTGTAGTGTAAACATAAGAGGGTTTTCTACAAAGAAAAAAAAACAGATTTTTATCCAACCATGGATTCAGCACGTAGACCAGGCAAACATGGTGAAGAATTGCCCATTCCAATTCCCCCAGATGATGGTTGGGAATTCTATCGAAGATGACATGGATGGTGATGAAGGTGCAATTGTGGCGTTTTCCCCGGGCCGTCTGCAGATCCAGATTACACATCGGAAGGTAGAAATTTCGAGCAAAGCTATTCACCCAAGGACATTTGAATGATCTTGTTAGAGACTTTTCACTGTCTAAAGAGAAAGCAGAGCTTCTAGCCTCAAGACTACAGAGACAATTTACTTGAAAAAAATGTTTTGTGTCAGTTACTACCGAAAGCGGAACTTTAATTTTGCAACATTCTGTACAGTAGATGGTCCTCTCTGTATTGCCATGATATACATGGACTATTCACAGATTGTCTCAGACGTATGTGGCATCTGACTGGCGTCTCTTCATTGATTCATCGCAGAGAAGCCTGAAGCCGTTCTTTTGCATAATGGAAATGTAAAGCCATCCATCCCTATTGCCCCCTTCTGTCCATCTAAAAGAGACATATGACAATATGGAATACTACTTAAAGCAATCCAATACGACAGTCATCAATGGAGCCTTTGCGGAGATCTTAAAGTTATAGGTATGTTAATGGGGTATGCAAGCAGGGTTTTCAAAATATTGTTGTTTCCTTTTGGGCCCGTGGGACCCGTCGTGCCACACGGAACACTACAACAAACGTGACTGGCCACAAAGGTCCACATATGTCCCAGGAACAAGCAGTGTCCATCTGTCCCTTTTGTTGATCCCCAAAGATCTTTTCCTACCACCTCTCCACATTAACTTGGTTTAATGAAGAATTTTGTTAAAGCAATGGGTAAAGTCAATTCACAAGGGTTCCAATACCTTTCTAAGAAATTTCCGAAAGTTAGTGCAGCAAAATTGAAGGGGGAATTTTTTTTGGGCCAAAAAATCAGGGAGGTTTTAAAGGATATGGAATTTCAACGGGCCCTCATCCGCTGGGAATTGAAAGCTTGGCTGCTTTCAAATGGATATGCGCAAACTTTCTGGGAAAAACAAGTCTCATGCATATAAGGATGGAGTTAGAAACTCCTCGATGCTTATAAAGAAATAGAGTGTCGAATGTCTTAAAAATGCACTTCCTGCATTCCCATTTAATTTTCTTTCCCGAAAACCTTGGTGCAGTGAGTGACGAGCAAGGGGAACGCTTTCACCAAGACATTCAGACTATGGAAGTTCGCTCCCAAAGGATTTTGGAACGAAAGCATGATGGCTAAACCATTGTTGGATGTTGCATCGTGAAAATCCAGACCAATATTTAAAAGAAAAGCGTACTCTCAACGCTTTTAAGATCTTGTACTGTGTATATTCTTACTTTACAAGTATGTTCAAGGGACCTTTGATGATGTAAATTTGTTGTTTACAATTCATTGCGTTGTTTTAAATTTTAGTGTATGATGTATATTTTAGTTCCTACAAGTAATGATTTGCATGAAATGTATTTATTACACCCGTAGATTTCATAAAATTACAAAGTTTTTTCATAAAATTAAAATAAAAATAATTCAAAAACTATACGTGCTAGAAAAAAACTGAAACCAGATTTGGAATCAGCTCAAAAATCGTTCAGAAAGCATATTTATGTCTGTTATGTGAAAAAAAGTTTGATTTTGTAACCCAAAGTGTAATTATAACTTCGCATCCTTCCCTCATTTTTTTCGTCAAAGCGGGGGTTTACTGCACATCATTTACCCCATTAATTAAGGGTCAACATCAAAATCAGGACACCAAAAAATACCCTTTAAATTCTTCTTTCATAAACATACTAATTTAACCAAAATAACAGAAATACACCAAAAATATATAATATATATATTAAAAAAGATATATATAGATATATATTATATATATATATATATAATTATATATTATATATATATATATATATAATATATATTATTATTGTATATTATATATATATATATATATATATAATATATTATTTTTATATATATATTATTATATATATATATATATATATATTATATATATATATATATATATATTATTATAATATATATATTAGGGTGGTCCTTATATGGGGGTAAAAATAAAAGTAAGAATTCTTAACCTCTCATGGTCTGAAACGAGTCCACTTGGGCTGGAAACTCACAGTTAAAATTATATATTGTTTGAAAATATTTAGAGGTAGTCCAGAGGCCTTGAACATAATGCATTATAATTAATAATGAATATCCCAGGTGTACAATTCCCAGTCCCCCCTCAGCTCTATAGTAAAGATATTAACGTTTAGGTGCGTATTATCTGCTCAAAGCAGGGGTTTCACAGGCACCAAACTTGCTCATTGTCGATGGGTTTTGGCCAGCACCCGCCTTTCCCGGGCGTCCGGGAAGGTGTGCCGATGATGAGTTTACCACTTGAAGGAGGAACTGAAGCTGTTCCTCGTTTTTCGTCAGGGCCCGGTTGAACTGCTGGATGAGAGCTACCCCGCTCAGTGTGGTCGTTAACCCTTTAAGGGTCTTCAGTTGGTCTTGCGCAGCACGGAAATTTTGGGTTTTGTTCCCCAAGAGGAAGGATCGGCCTCCAAAAAGTCCGTGGCAAGATGGAGCTTCTCAAAGAGGCGCACAGTCTTCGGCGAGGCGAATGAATCAAGCTGGCTCACAGCAAGGGTCGCGAGACCCCGGGTTTACAGCGTTCAGGGGCCCCTCATCTTCGTCCTCCACCTGCCGCTTCATGCTCTCAGCAACCGCCTCATCATCGCCAGACTCACGTCTTCATCGAAAAGGATCAAGCCGACGAGCTCCTCCGAGAGATGCCACAATTTGGCGTTGTGTTTTCTCCGATGTGGCAGTCGAAATGGCGGAATTGGTGGTGCTGTAGTTCAGGAGGGCTTTCATCAGGTTCAGGTCGCGCCGCGGAGTTTTGACTGCACTAGGGGCAGTGAACCACCATTCCAAGTAGACGAGGAGGGACAAAGAAAGCACATCTCCCGTAGCCTTTCTCCCTCCTTTGCAGTTAGCTTAAAACTGGCGTCGGAAGAGCCAGCCCTTGAGCGAGTAGATTGCCTTCAACATCCAGCGGGCGTGGTGCAATGGGCCAGGGCGCGGAAACGGCCCCCTGGAGGGGGAACAGCTCCGAGGAAAGGAGGGCCCAGTTCCAGTAGTTCCAGGTAGTCGTCCCGTGGCTGATGGGCTGCCAACGGGACTCGTGGCAAACTCAATGATGCGCTCGCTCTCCGCTGAGATGCGCGGCGGACCCATCATCCGTCATCCCGGACTCGCGGGTTTGCCTTTGTCAATAAACTCCCACCCGGGCCTGGAATTTCTTGACGAGGAGCACATCCGGCCCAGAAGAGACTCCCATACAGGCCTTAAAGGAAGCGGCAAGGAAAATCTCCATGACATGGTGTCGGCATCCGAATTTGGAGGAGGTCTCGCCCCTTTTCTTCTGCTCGATGAGCACACAAGCGCCTCCTCGGATGCCCGTGTTTGATGCTGTGGTATTGAAGCTTAGAGCTGCGACCATGTCAGTGATCCCCACTGGCCCTGGGTTTCTACAACAGCTTGGCCTGACCCTCCTCGGTTCCAGACGGAATCTTGGGACTTCCAGGAGCTTAACAATACATAATACTTTTAAAGTCATATATAATAATTATAATCAATCTCCTAGCTCGTTGCTCCTCCCTTTGAATGAGCAACCAGCTGCGAACAAATACAGGATGTAGAGGGCCCAATAATGGAGAGGATGAGGCAGGTCAATGTTTAATTTACTCTGAAACCTATTTTAAGAAACTTTCCTTTGATAACTTTTCCCAAATTTTATATAATACCGGGAGAAAAGAAAAACATAATGACAAAGAGCATGCATAGTTGCATACATTGCATGGGCATGCTGCAACGAGGCCTGCAAATGCTTATGAGTCTACTGTCTAGTGTCTACTCATTGTCTAGTCCAAAAGTATTATTACGAAAACTGGACTGGACGCCCAAAAGTACGTAAAAGTACGAAAGTACGATCACCCTGGACTACCCCTAAAATCTTCGATAGCTTTAAATTTCCCAGCACATACGTTTTTAGGACTAGTGGACTCACTTTAGGGGGTGAGAGCATAACATTTCGAAAGTTGAAAAATAAGGACCACCCTAATATATATATTGTAATCTAAGAACAAGGGCTCCCCCCCCTATTTTCTTTTTCTTCTTATAGCCACAAGCTTGGGGACATGGTGGAAACCGGGTTTTGGGTGGGGAGCACACACATAAGGGAAATTGGCCCCACAAAAAATTCCATAAACTAGGGAAATTTCCCTAGTTCATAGACTTTATCGGGGCCATATTTCCCTTATATGTGTGCTCCCCCACCCAAAAACCCCGGTTTCCACCATGTCCCCAAGCTTGTTGTCTATAAGAAGAAGAAGAAGAAGATAGGAGGTTGAGCCTTATTCTAGAGATGACAAAAATCTACAGACCTAACCTAGCACCCCCCCTCGACCCCATCGGGCTGTTGCACTACCTAACCTGACCTGACCTGACTGACCTGACCTTCCTGACCTGACCTAACCTAACCCTACTGGACTTAGTTTTTCTCAAGAACCTGAAATTTAATACCGGCCAAGGTCCGGCCATGTAGGCAAAGTAAGGATCGGCACTCATTAAAATCTAAACAGATGTGTTAAGGACAGTACGTATAACACATAGACTCTGATAGAGCCAAAATTTGGGTCACTTACCGAGGAGCCCTTGTTCTTAAGATTTTCCCCCAAAGCAATGCTAGTCATTTTCCCCAATACCTATCACACCTCTACCTACACATTAATATTGTTCATGTCCGTCAAAAGTAAAGTAAAGCATACTTAAGATATCTTGCAATGTTTGTGGTGGAATTCGGATGATGGTGAAGGTTTATGGGACTCTCGTCCCCGTCGGCGAGAGTTCCAACATTTTCACGTTCTCAACAAGTGTGAGAGATCTCTAAGAACCAGCCGTCAGGGTGGCAAGGTGGTAGAGACGTGAGTTCCCAATGTGCAGCGTCCCCGTGCATCGGTCAGCGGTCGAGTCCGCCTAGTTCATGCTGACTGGCGGCGCTTGTATAGTCATAACCTTGTAGTTGGTACTTGCAAAGTGTCTAGATAGGATGAAAATCTTATCTTATCTCTAAGAACCAAAATTTGGAGCATAATGAATCACGAAAAACGTTTCCGGTCTGCTTTTGATAGCTTAATTAGTATAATTAGAAAAAAAACGTCTGGTGTTATGGGTTTTTAAAGACTAGAGAAAGTTATTTCACCAGACGTTCTCCTATCCCATGTCATTCCATTTTAGCTCTATTAGTTTTGGTCCGAAAGTTAAACCGTGCTACTAAATGTACAAATCAGGCTATTTGTGCCATATTATCAGCGAAATTCAGCAAAAACTACTACGTCGCAGCTAGGCCCTATCGTCAGCCTGATAGACATATCATTCTTTCACCAGTTTTAAAATTGTCCTGTCGTGTCATTAACCTTGTATATTCTTGTTCGTGGTCTTAAGGTAAGTGCATGCTTCTGAATGTAAACTATGTGTTTACTTGTTCCTGTTATCTGTAATTACAGTATTTCTACGACGATACTCATGTCTCAGAACTTTTGCCCTCCCCGCCATATTGTTGTTTTCTCTGACGTCACGGCAACAAGCCGTAAAAAGCCGTGGTAAGTGAGCCCTGGCTCTCGCTTCTTAGGCTTCTTACGGCTTGACCCGCTGGGCCAATCCGTAAGAAGCCGGCTTCTTAAAAGTGCCTCGCCATAACAGAAAACCCCAAGTTTCAAGAAGCCGGCTTCTACAGCTTCTTCACCAAAATTCGCCTTATGATCAGTGTAGAAGCCCTACTATATATTGTAGAATTGATTCTGAAAATCTTCAGCAGGCGGCGGGGTTCGGTGTATGCGCCGACTTCACCTACACACCATGACAGGCGAATGGGGGAGGCGGCAAGGAGCAGATGCCAGATAGAGCAGAAGAGGGACAACAGTGCCGTGGTGCAGCTACTCCTCAGGCTGGTATTGGCTCAGGAGAACAACACTTAAGCCCGATCGCATCAATCATTGAGGCATACCCACGGGGCAAGTCGCCAAAGACGCTACAAGAAATACCTCGCTCAAGGGTGTCCTGTGGTGCGCGTGGCGATCGACGTGCCGCCGTGCGGCAGGAGTTAACCAGTCTGCTGGCCCACTACTTGATGCCTAACTGACCTGAATGAAAATGTCTCATACCTGTTTATATTGAGCCAGACATGAAACCAAAAGAAAAAGAAGGGAAAAAATACAAGGGATACGTTTATAAATACACATACAAAACGACAGAAATGTTTTAAAGACA
Organism: Chionoecetes opilio; assembly: GCA_016584305.1. NCBI lineage: Eukaryota > Metazoa > Arthropoda > Malacostraca > Decapoda > Majidae > Chionoecetes > Chionoecetes opilio. Next base: position 253,047 of record JACEEZ010025265.1, on the reverse strand, counting down.
TACAAACATGCTGTCAAAACTAGTAAATTTTTCACGGATTTTTCAGACAGACACCGATAGAAAATAGAGGCAGGCCGACAAAAAAAAAATTTTACACTTCAGGAAAATGGGTGTATGTACGATACTTTACGCTTCATCCCTGCAAGGAGCTAGAGACACGTTCTGTAGCTTCCCTTTTTCCCGTGTTTTTATGCAGTGTGGAGGGAGTTAGGGCTGTGTGGATGCCGTGGGAGGGAGGGGTGTGTGGTGGGGGGAAAGAGGAAGAGGCTGTGTTATAGTGACAGCTGTGATGGTGGTGGTGAGATGGTGTGAGACATGAAAAGGAGAAGGAGAAGGGATAAACCTACGAAAGGAACTCTTTTTTTTCCCTTCTCTTAATTCATGTCTACACCATCTCAACTCTCACCACTAGTTTGGGGGAAAAGAGTTAGAACGACCTCGGAAAACTTTAAAAAAGACCAAGCAACATGAACACCCAAAAAAGACCAAGCAAGCAAGTCTTTTTACATTTTCAGAGGTCGTTTCTAACTCTTTTCCACCAACTAGTACCAACTCATCATTTAGAGCCTGCAGACCAGATGAACAGCATTTTGGAGTTCCCTTATGCATCGCTCATGGACTTCCACCACTGTACAAAGTGACTAATGTGTCTTCTTAACAAGGATGATTTGTCAGGCAAAATGCATCTGAGACCTGGGGAGGGGTAGAGAAGGTGGGGGGTGATGGGGAAAATTAGGCGCAAGGAGCAAAATGGCAACCTCTCCCTTTATACAAACTTAGTGCAGCCTGAGCGATGGGGACACTGGTGAGGACTTTAAACCTACAGCCAGTGATGTCAGATATACGACAACCAGAGAAATTTTAACACATCCTGAGAAGGCAGAAAAACTGAAGACGTTCTTTTCCTAAAGTTTTTTTTGCAGTGACTATAATTAATATAATTTTACTAATTAATATATATATATATATATAATTTATTATGAAAAAATTAAATATTTATATATATATTTATATATAAATATATATATATATATATATATATATTATATATATTATATATATATATTATATATAATATATATCTTTTTTATATTAGATATATATATATATTATATATATATATATATATTATATATATAATATTATATATATATTTATATATATAATATAAGCCCAAAGTGTGTCTGTGTGTGTGTGTGTGTGTGTGTGTCCGCTCCAGGTGCCGCCCCCTGTGGTGGAATCCCCTCATATGATACAGTTTTGGAACCGGCTCGAGCAGGGGAAGGTTTTAAGCCCATTTATGAGATGATCCGATATTTTTTTTTTTTTTTTAGTAGCCTATTACCGAGAATTGTGAAAAAAAAGTGGGTTGTGAGAATTGAGGAAACCTTGATGTAGGGTGATGGGTAATGGGTGAGTGAATGGGTGGGGTGATGGGTAATGGGTGTGGGGTGATGGGTGGGTGAATGGTTGGGGGGTTATGGGTGATGGGTGAGGGAATAGAGGGGGGGTGATGGGTAATGGGTGAGTGAATGGGTGTGTGGTGATGGATAACACTGGGGAACAATTTGAAGAAAAAAAATTTGTTGAGTTAGATTTTTGAGCTTATTTAGACTAAAATTGGCATGCTGATTCCAAATCTGTAGTCAGTTTTTTTCTAGCACGTCAAGTTTTTTCTCCACAGCTTACCCTCCAGATAAGCAAAATTCCACTTGTGAGCTGTAGTAAAACTTGCCAGCTGATTACGATTTGACTCATCGAGAGCTATGTGGCAACTTGTTTGTGCAGTTACAATTGAGACAGTGCGGTGAGAGGTGTGTGCAGCTCCCAATAGGTCAGTACTATCAATATCTGCAAACAGAAAGCTAGGATAGTAGGAATTAGGAGGATTTGTTATGGCTTTTCTCTTAACCTTGTAACAACATACCATTGTAATTTCTATTTCGTTTTATGCTGTTTTTTTTGTTTTCAAAGCTTGTAACTATTCCAGCTTAGTGTTTTATTTACATAGGTATATATTTCTTTTGTTTCAGATCATGTCTGTTCCTGCTACGTCTCGTCGTAAATGCCTAAACAACCCTGACTCCTTCTGCTATGTATGTGGTAGTTTCACCATTCCAAGTCAGAGGGCAAGCATCAGCGTATTTGTCAAACAAGCATATTTCGCATATTTTAAAGTGAAACTCGGTGATCAAGACAAGCTATGGGCCCCTCACAAAGTGTGCAAGCAGTGTGTCGAGAGATTACGGATGTGGACCAAAGGAACACGTGAAAAGTTGGCATTTGGTATCCCCATGGTTTGGCGAGAGCAAAAAGATCATTCCACAGACTGTTACTTTTGTTTAGTGAAAACATCAGGATTTAACAAGAAAAATAAAAGTAAAATAGAATATCCTAATCTACCGTCAGCTATAAAACCAATGCCTTATTCAGCTGAAATTCCAGTGCCAGTTTTCGAACAACTACCTCCTCTAGAAGATCTGAGTGATGTTGAAGAACGCAGTGACAGCAATGATTGCAGATTTGACATTCACGAGGATTCAGTTCGTAGGGGATTTGATCAGCACGAGTTGAATGATTTAGCACGTGATTTGGGCCTATCCAAAAAAGCTTCAGAAATACTAGCATCAAGACTGAACGAGAAAAACATAATTGAACAAGGAGTGAAGGTATCATACTTTCGAACCAGAGAAAGTACATTTCTGTAGTACTTTCGAAGTGCCAGCGGTTTTGTGTTTTGCCATAACATTCCTGGTTTACTGAAGGAATTAGGGCTTTCAATCTACAATCCAAATGAATGGCGATTGTTTATTGATAGCTCAAAGCGGAGCTTGAAGTGTGTCCTTCTACACAATGGCAATTTGTTTGGCGCAGTCCCTATTGGGCATTCGGTCTGTCTTCGTGAAGAATATGGAGATGTAAAGAGAGTCATTGAGTTATTGCAATATGACAAACACAATTGGATCATCTGTGTTGACCTTAAAATGGTGTCCTTCTTTCTTGGTCAACAACGTGGATACACAAAGTATCCCTGCTTTCTCTGTATGTGGGATAGCAGAGCTCGAGAGAAGCATTGGGTTCAGACGAATTGGCCTCCGAGATCTGATCTTAAACCTGGAGATCCTAACATTGTACATGAGCCACTTGTTGACAGGAAGAAAATAATATTCCCACCTCTGCACATAAAACTAGGTCTCATGAAACAATTTGTAAAAGCATTGTTAACTGATGGCGACTGTTTGAAGTACATCATCTTGGCATTTCTGGACTGTCAATTGAAAAAATCAAGGCCGGTGTGTTTTGATGGTCCACAAATTCGACAGCTCATCAAAGATGAACATTTCAACGGTACTATGTCAGACCTTGAAAAGAATGCCTGGCTATCATTCAAAGACGTCGTCAAGAACTTTCTTGGAAATACACGAGCAAGTGTATTTTACACAGAAATTGTTCAGAAACTATTGGAGAGCTACAAAGCGCTTGGTTGCAACATGAGCATTAAAGTACATTTTTTGCATAGCCATCTTGCCAACTTTCCGGAAAATCTTGGTGCTGCAAGGTGAACGATTTCACCAAGATTTGAAGGTTATGGAAGAACGTTACCAGGGTAGATGGGATGTGCATATGATGGCTGACTATTGTTGGAGCATCAAACGCGATAGTCCTCAAGTTGAACACTCCAGACAAAGCTACAAACGTAAATTTTTACCTTAACCTGCACACAATTATAGCCTTATCCTTTCTAAAAACATGATAATGTTAAATAAACATTCTATTCATGCCTATTTCTTTCATTTTTCATTGTATGTTAACATTTGCAACTTTTTATAAAATAAGCACTGTTACTGTTATGTACAGTATTTTTCATATTTTTTAAGAAAACGAAAATCCTACAGTTCAAAAACTTGACGTGATAGAGAAAAACTGAGATCAGTTTTGGATTCAGCACCCAAAAATTACTTAATAACAAGTGTCAGACCTAACTCAACAAAAATTTGTTCCCCAGTGTAATGGGCGAGTGAATGGGTGGGGGGGGATGGGTAATGGGTGAGTGAATGGGTGGGGGGTGATGGGTAATGGGTGAGTGAATGGGTTGGGGGTGATGTGAATAGGTATGCGTTAATACATTCATTTCTACATCCATGATTTCAGGAAAGCTAGAAGGGGCTATCTGGAGAGTCTGTGTTTGGTGGGCCGAAGGCCCACCAATAGCCCTCCGCAGGAGCTAGCCAAAAAGTCCGCCCGGAGGGCGGCTTTGCGGCTAGTATATATATTTATTTATTTATTTATTTACAGTGGAGTCGAGCCTAGCGCATCTGCCCTTATGTTAAAAGGAAAGGCGTATGATATTATAGAGACAGGATGGTATGACAGCAGAGTGGTATATGAAGGTGGATGGATAGGTACAGGAAGTAAAATAGGAAGGAAATCCTGCTAATTCGAGTGTTTGAAAAGGTTGACCAAAAAAATCTGGTTGATTTTATAGTTCATAATTTTGTATGTTTTGTATGGCCTGCAAATTATTTAAATGTTGAAATGGATCTCGATTACAAATCTTCAATCTTCATTCATCTCGTTCTTCATGGCTGTTCCACCATGTAAATCCAATGCGGAATTTTTTTGTGTTAATAAAAAATAAACGAAGTCCAAAGTGATTTGTGGTAATTACCACAACATTTACCACATCACATTACTGGATAACGACAAAAATATTTTGGCTTGTACTTAGAGCATATTGCATATTTAGTAATGTTTTATGGGTGTTGAACAGTCCATGGCCCGTACTGAGAGTCATGATGAAGGTTGAGCGACGACCTTCGTTGACAGGAAGGGTACCATAAATGGGATATTTTTTGGAACGAAGAGCAGCGACGTAGGTCGGCACAAAGACACAGTCACCTTCGTGTCTTTGACGACCGTCGTCGCTGCTCTTCGTACCGAAAAATATCCCTATTATGGTACCCTTCTTCAGTTAACGAAGGTTGTCGCTCGCCCTTCAGCATGACTCTCGGTACGGGCCCATTAGTCTTTAGCGGCTAATGGTCTGTGCAACACCTCTAAAAACATTACTGTATCTGCAATATGCTTAGAAAGTGTAACCGTAAATATTCCTCAATCAGTTAATATAACAGCGGCAAATGGTCATATGCCCTACGGCGGGCCGCTGGGAGCGGCCCGCCGGTGAGCCTCTGAGCAAATTCCCAGAGGCCCTACGTCGTACACTTCCGTCGGGCCGCCGGTAAGACATACGGAGGGCCTCCGGAGGCCCTCCGGAGGTCTTTGTGTTTGCTGGGTAGTGATGCTAAAATTCGTAATATATTGTGCCTGGCGACATTAGTGCAGTGGCAAGTGTCTGGCGACTATAGTGTTATCTACGGTAGAGCAGCTGATAGGTATATATTGTGGAAATGACTAGCATTGCGTTTAATTCAGTATGTTTATGAGAGAAGATGTGGTTGGATATGAGTTGAAGATGACAATTCGTCATTGTATGCACATTCACCTTTTTTTTGGCATTACCACAAATACCACTCAAGCGGTGATGAA